>JASAMV010006027.1:0-91400 GCA_030248065.1 Rhynchonema sp. JSB1_4
ATAGCTCTCCTTAGACTGCTTGTTACGTACTGTAACGGCTTGTACCGTCTGCCAACCGGGCGATATAACCGCAAGAATGCAATGTCAATGTACTTGCATATGCACACCCAAACTGTTACAAACATGACACACGCCTTTATTGCACACAAGGATATCATCGTTTGTAATATCGCATCTGGAGTCCGAATAACTATCGATTAAAACATGGCTATGGGGAAGATTAACAAAGCGCTAAACCGGAGAACCATGTTGGGAGCTCTGGGCCACTGTATCACGTGGGTACTTTGTATCCCGTACGACCTTGTAGCACATGCGACTTTGTACCCCGTATAAATATTTTTAATTGACCCCATGTGAAGTAAAACAATTCACTAAAGCAAACTGATAATGAAAATCTTAAGCAAGTCATAAGAAACATTGTCAATTATGCACATATTTTAACATTGGGCTACAGTTTTGGCTTAGATTTCAGTTCGAGTGGAAAAGCGATTACCAATGAATAAGAACTATCATGTTGACTTCTTTTTCGGCATCAGACTAATACACATGCTTTATCATGGCACCGACGTACATACATACATTCGGGATACAATGACTGAACGTGATCCAACGTCGTAAACAACACACGCGATACAATGACGTCAACACCATTGGGGGATAGTCCAAACATGGCAACACAACGTGAGCAGCGTATACAACACAATTCAAATCCCTCCATCCCTGTCACATTTCAGTGTGCGAACAGAACCGACTCGAAGCAATCCACGGCGAGGAGTCTGGCTTTATCGTCGGTGGGTTCGTACCCGAATGCGACCACGCCGGATCATACAAACCATTGCAGGTGCATTCAACATACGGGGGTCACGCATTTGAAGCATTTGATAAACAAACCCTTGGTGGTAGATATGTATATGCATTTATTGGATACGTATGAAAACTGCCCATGTCCCTCCCATGTGTATGGTTGATTTTAGCGGTACACACTCAATTCCTTTACGTGTAACACGTATACATAGTACTCCACCGTGATTTGTTTGCAGTGTCACCAAAGCACCGGCCAATGCTTCTGTGTCGACGGTGAAGGCATCGAGATTCCTCATAGTCGTGCGCTCCCCACGCAAAGTCGACCAAACTGCGAAAGTGAGTCACCTTGCTGGTTGTTTAAATTCTTTGTCGGAATTTTCATTTATTTTTAAAGAAACGACCTATACGTAAATTACTATTATCAAACGCAAAAAACGACCACAAACGAAAAGATCCGACACGCGTCCTCGCGCTTGTGAAAGTGTATAAATTGCAGATGCGCATGGAAATACATTTTTCTCAATTTTTTGACTTTTATGCACAACACCTTCGGCGCACAATTGTCTGACCTCATTCCACATTTAGAAATTGAATAAATGCGGAAGGGGTAATATATATTTTTTAACTTTTCTTTAAAGAATAATTTTCATGTTGGCCGTTCGTCATTTGCTGAAGGACTACACCATAAAAGCCAATGTCTCGGGGGGAAAATCCCTAAAAAAAATCCCGAAAAAAAATCCCGAAAAAAAAATCCCAAAAAAATCCCGAAGAAAAAATCCCGAAAAGCAAAAATCCCGAAAAATGAAATTGAGGAAAAATACAAAGTTTAAGGTGCAGAAAGGGGTATTCATGAAGTTGGAGTCCATAATTTGGGCAATGGATTAGTTGGGGCTCAAGATATTGAAATTCTCGTTTGGGTCATGTCTTCCTGGCTGGCAGCCTAAGCCTAAGACTAACCCTGAATGAAGGCCTGGGCGTTGTATTTTTGTTCATAGTTAGTTTACGTGGACAGGTCTTCCTGGCTGGCAGCCTAAGCCTAAGCCTGAAATAAAGCCTGAGCATGTGTATTTTTATTGATGTTTCCTTTGTATGAACAGGTCTTCCTGGCTGGTAGCCTAAGCCTAAGTCTAACACACAAAACTCAGGAAAAACAAAAAAACAAACAAAAAAAAAGAAACCCTGAATGCAAGCCTGAGCACCAACTACATGAATGCCAACTTCTGACAAAAAAATTTGGTCCATTTCTACACCTTTGTATTTCTCGGGATTTTTTCGGGATTTTTGCTTTTCGGGATTTTTTTTCGGGATTTTTCGTTTCGGGATTTTTTTTCGGGATTTTTTTCGGGATTTTCGACGGCCACCTCCACACGAGACATTGGCTTTTATGGTGTAGTCCTTCAGCAAATGACGAAAGGCCAACATGAAAATTATTCTTGAAAGCACAGTTAAAAAACCGAGATTACCCCTTCCGCATTTATTCAATTTCTAAATGTGGAATGAGGTCAGACAATTGTGCGCCGAAGGTGTTGTGCATAAAAGTCAAAAAATTGAGAAAAATGTATTTCCATGCGCATCTGCAATTTATACACTTTCACAAGCGCGAGGACGCGTGTCGGATCTTTTCGTTTGTGGTCGTTTTTTGCGTTTGATAATAGTAATTTACGTATAGGTCGTTTCTTTAAAAATAAATGAAAATTCCGACAAAGAATTTAAACAACCAGCAAGGTGACTCACTTTCGCAGTTTGGTCGACTTTGCGTGGGGAGCGCACGACTATGAGGAATCTCGATGCCTTCACCGTCGACACAGAAGCATTGGCCGGTGCTTTGGTGACACTGCAAACAAATCACGGTGGAGTACTATGTATACGTGTTACACGTAAAGGAATTGAGTGTGTACCGCTAAAATCAACCATACACATGGGAGGGACATGGGCAGTTTTCATACGTATCCAATAAATGCATATACATATCTACCACCAAGGGTTTGTTTATCAAATGCTTCAAATGCGTGACCCCCGTATGTTGAATGCACCTGCAATGGTTTGTATGATCCGGCGTGGTCGCATTCGGGTACGAACCCACCGACGATAAAGCCAGACTCCTCGCCGTGGATTGCTTCGAGTCGGTTCTGTTCGCACACTGAAATGTGACAGGGATGGAGGGATTTGAATTGTGTTGTATACGCTGCTCACGTTGTGTTGCCATGTTTGGACTATCCCCCAATGGTGTTGACGTCATTGTATCGCGTGTGTTGTTTACGACGTTGGATCACGTTCAGTCATTGTATCCCGAATGTATGTATGTATGTCGGTGCCATGATAAAGCATGTGTATTAGTCTGATGCCGAAAAAGAAGTCAACATGATAGTTCTTATTCATTGGTAATCGCTTTTCCACTCGAACTGAAATCTAAGCCAAAACTGTAGCCCAATGTTAAAATATGTGCATAATTGACAATGTTTCTTATGACTTGCTTAAGATTTTCATTATCAGTTTGCTTTAGTGAATTGTTTTACTTCACATGGGGTCAATTAAAAATATTTATACGGGGTACAAAGTCGCATGTGCTACAAGGTCGTACGGGATACAAAGTACCCACGTGATACAGTGGCCCGAGAGCTCCCAACATGGTTCTCCCGGTTTAGCGCTTTGTTAATCTTCCCCATAGCCATGTTTTAATCGATAGTTATTCGGACTCCAGATGCGATATTACAAACGATGATATCCTTGTGTGCAATAAAGGCGTGTGTCATGTTTGTAACAGTTTGGGTGTGCATATGCAAGTACATTGACATTGCATTCTTGCGGTTATATCGCCCGGTTGGCAGACGGTACAAGCCGTTACAGTACGTAACAAGCAGTCTAAGGAGAGCTATATATCGCAACTGAGAGTTGTGCTTCCTTTGTGTGTTACGCTCCAGATAGTTAAGTTGAGACGACATGTATTCCGTAGCCGCAAAAACTACGCCAAGGTTAAGCGGCGTGCGGTGTTACACATGACGGTGTACAATCATTACCACTGATAATCTGCTCTGACTTCACTGACTTAAAGATGATATGTGTTCTAGAAGATATATGGACTGGAAATGCAAGTATACGGTATGCGCGCGTACATGTGCTATCCTTACATGGCCGCAAAGGTTACCAAGCATGTAATATTGCCAAAGTATCAACAACTTACATACCGTTACAGCTACAGACTGTTGTGGGTATATCGACTCAAAACGGGTCAAGGGTAGCGCTGTTAACACGCTGGATTAAACGTTTGCGCCCCGTACTTTGTGACAACGTGACACTAGACAGCATTGATAGCAACTTGGTGGGCAACTGTGTGCACCAGACATTGTGTAGCAAAGAATGCATGCATTGTGCTGAGTGTGTGACTGGCTACAAAATCCCAGAGCGTTAGTATGTCGTGCACTAACTATTAGACGAATTCAAACGGGCGCAAAAAACGCAAATTCCGTGAAGTGACACAGTTTCTTTTCTACGCAATTAAATGTATAACGAGCGCGCTGAATTGATTACTCATGCGAAAGCAATGCGCGATCAAGTGTGTCTCGTATGGCGCTCCCACGACGATTTTCCGAAACCGAACCCAATTTTTAAAATATCCGATTAGGAAATTCCCCAAAAAACTCTATTGTATCTGATACCCGACCCAAAAAAAGTGTAACGCACGTGTTCTTGGTGTTTGAGTGGTCGCCCTTGTGGTTATTGGAGGTGGGCGTGCGGTTGTGGTTGGCTTTTTCGACGTCGTTTTTGGTGTCGGTGTTGTTGTTGTTGTTGTGGTAGTTGTTGTTGTCGTGGTTGTTGTTGTTGTTGGTGTTGTTGTTGTTGTAGTTGTGGGACGCTTAGTGGTCGTCGGTTTAACCGGACCTTGAAACATCAGTGATCAAGTCAAAGTTAAAGTCCCTTTAACTTACCGAAGTTTTCCACTTAAAGCCCGAGGGCTCTATGCGCAAAATTGATGGAAAATGTGCCCTCCGATCAAAAAGAAAAAATAGAGCCACCGGGGCTTCAAGTGGAAACGTTTCCACTTACAGCCCTTGAGAGCTTTAAGCGGAAAACTGGGTGTTTTCAGCATTGCACTTCGTTCTCTCACGCAACACGAAACAAACTTTCCCACGCTGATTGACTCTCAGGCGCGCGCCAACCAATCAGCTCGCTAGAATTTGTTTCGTGTTGCGTGAGAGAACGAAGTATAGTTAGGGCTTTAAGGCCTAACTATACTTCGTTCTCTCAGAGAACAAAGAACAAATTCTCGCGCGCTGATTGGCTGTTGAACATACGTGGACCAATCAGCGCGTGAGAGTTTGTTCTTTGTTCTCTCAGAGAACGAAGTATAGTTAGGCCTTTAGTGTTGACACTTTAGGGCAGCAGTTTGACATTCTGATACCATATATTTGAACTTGATTATTAGGCTCTTCATCCAAACGTGGTAAAACAACCGAAAAACAGCAGAATAGTGCCATATTTTGGTCCTCGATGCACTAATTTGAAATATTTTAACAAGCTTACTGTAGGATGAAAAATCGATGGTCCAGAAAAAATAAATTTAATTAGAGCCCCCGGGGACCTTAAGTGGGAAATTTTTCACTTAGAGCTAGA
Source organism: Rhynchonema sp. JSB1_4 (assembly GCA_030248065.1). NCBI lineage: Eukaryota > Metazoa > Nematoda > Chromadorea > Monhysterida > Xyalidae > Rhynchonema > Rhynchonema sp. JSB1_4. The sequence continues at coordinate 5,416 of JASAMV010006027.1, forward strand.
GAGCTCAATTGGGGGGGGCTTCAGGTGGAAAACTCCGGCATGTACTAAGCTTTTTTGTTGCTTTACAATCGAATAAAGACCAGAAATGAAACATCAGCCAACCGGATCTGATCGACGAAGCCACCTTGTTTCGACATTCCCTCTCACATTCATCCTTGTATCGATATAATCGCGGTTCGTCGGCGTTGCCCTTGCAATGGCCTGAAATCGATGGACTTGCTGATGTTTCGTGCCATGAACCATCAATGAAACCTGGTCCGACAATCGCCTTTCAAAAACCATGGTCGGAATCATGGTAATTGCAAAAGTATTCACATTTCGAGTTCGTTCAGCAATCACGTACCGTACGGATATGAGACACATTCGGTTCCTCTGAGGTAGTATCTGAGCACAAACTGAGAGCGCATCGTCCCGCCTCCCGGTCGTTCACAAGTGCCGCGGAATGGCTGTCTTTGGCACGGGTCGATCTGGCCTGCAATTGTATGTCGAAAATGTGTTTTTATTTTACTTTCTAACTCACTGTTTATTCGGCACGATCAGTGTTCCATATCAGCTGTTCAGCATCCATCACCCAAAATATTTTTAGTCACCCTTAAACTTACGTTGAGCGTATGCGACCACCGCTAACAGCAGCAGATGTGCAGCCCTGTGTAATGGGCCCATGACTGTGCGTGTGTGTCCGTTGAAGTGTTAAAGGTGCACACGTCGATTTTTAGTGGTTAAAGTTGATTGAGATGTAATTCCAAGCGGATCAAGCCGCAATCTGACAAATAAAGTTGGGCGCGAGTTAACACCAACTGTAAAGCACTCTCTGGCGCGCTCTTCGCGTCAATAATAATCCCTCGCGTTTGTGTCGCTGGTAATCTGAAACAAAGCGTTTTCGATTTAAAACTGTTCAGTTACCTAGATGAGTTGAAGTCAATGACGTAAGAGAAAAATAAGGCAAGAGAACACTGGTTGTGCAGATAGAGAGACAAATTGTAACAAATTCACACACAACGAAACGCCATCGGAAATGACACACGCGCGAAAATAAATGAACGGTTGCGCTTGCGTGAGTGTGCGGTCCTCGGGGATAGGGTACATCACACATTGAGGTTATCTGCACCACATGTACTTGCACGAAAAAATTCTGAGTAATAAGATGTACGCCCATGGAAACACTTATTTTTTGATGGAGCAAACCGGGTAATTTCTTGTGTCCTCGTGTGGCAATGACATTTACATTTTTACGTATCCAGGCCAAAATTAGGGGTAAACAAAGCGAAACAGGTGCAAAAAACGAGATTTTCACGCCCAGGATAGAAAAGTGGTGGTCAAACGGACATCGCTGCCCACATTCTTGCACGCTGCATTCGGTGGTCGTGGATGTTTAATTGAGATGAAAGAAAGCTAAAATCAATAAGGTATGGGTGTTGACATTCATGTAATGTTAAAAAGCAGCATTGTGTTCAAAAATGTTCATCGCTGGCAGCAGTCAACAATTAAGGAACGTTGTTCGAAAAAGACGTCAGTGAAAATTTATTATCAAGAATCCTTCAAGTTCAACGCGTTTGTGGGGCGCCAGACGAAGTTGCGTAGCCCTGGCTGCGTGCTGTTCAACAAAAAAGCAGATCGTACCTGATTTTGGCAAGAGTGAGCGATTCAGATGTGCAGCAAAAGCAATACAGTAACAAGATCGACAAACTTGAACACAATACGAAACTATCAGACCCACAAGTATCCATATGTCAGAAACGTTTGGGGCGTGGCCACTACTTTGGCCACTGATTACTTCGCTAAACTTTCGAGTGTGTAACGTTGGGCCATGATTACACACAATGTGGTGTAATTCAAACGAGAGTGGGCGACAGTGACACGCCCTGTTTGACTGAGATTATTAGGCCGGCCGATTACTACAACGAAAACAACAAAGATTAGAGGTGTTTACAACACCACTAAATTGAAATGACTTAGCGCTTTTTCTGCCGACTCGAGGCAATGCATTTTAGGGCTATTATGTAGCAACCATGAAGATGATGATGACTTGAGATTTTACCAAAATGACACGAAACATGCGCCATGATAGTCAAATTGTTGATTTGCAATTGGTTTGCAATATTGTGGAAAAAGAAATCAAACAAGAATGTGCAAGTCATTTGAATCAAGTCAGTTTTTGTCAACAACGTGTAAACCGCAGCTGTTACAAGTATTGGAGTCACCAGCTCCGGGGTCAACAATTTGGGCCCGATCACGTACAATTTGTAGTTCAGTTTAGTGCACCCGGTTCCTTTGACACTTAGTGAGACGCAGGTTCCGGTGTAATATTTTAACAACGTGGTCGAGTTTTGTTCGAACCGAAACAATGGGGCACTGACACAATGATCAAAATTAAAATTGTGATTAAAATATGATTTTTCAAAAAGACGCCCAGATTTTGGAGCTCAGCGCGCGATAGGATTGAAACGAATATATTAGGGCGGTAATAAAAAAATTGCACTGTTTTTATGCTAGCACTTATTGGTTTCAAAATAGACCTATTCGTAGTAACTACATTTGACGACAAGGGTTATCCCAATGGTAAATAAATGTTCGTAATTATGCTTCGGACCACGGGCAGTTTTAAGTTCAAAATTACTATAGTGCGCAATTGCAGTTCAGTTTCTCCTGGCCATAAATTGCTGCGGAAAAACATATCAGACCCAACAAATAATACAAATTTTCTAAATCAAAGATCAAATGATTAACATCGGTTTTTTCAACATTCAACGCGCGATCGTTAACTGGTCCAGATCACTTGATGACTTCACTCCTTGTTCACACGAACTTTTTCTATAAATCTCTTTACATGATAATCTTGTTCGTTTAAAACCTGGAACTGAATGAGACAATACATGTTTGTAAGACATCACACAAGAGAACAACCATACATACCTTGTGTTCCCATCCAGGTCTAAAAAAACCTATCCTTGAATTACGCATTAAAATTAAAACCCATGGATTAAAAACAGACTAGGCCACATTTTGAGGAAGACGACTATTATATTATGATATTACCTCCATTTCTCTTTTTGATATATCCGATATTTCAATGCACGCAACAAAAGTGAAACATATCTCTAACAAAGGAATATGAACCGGCGTTTCGCCATTTTAACATTTGGCAAAATGTGCGTGCAGCATGCGCTAAATTACGACTGCCACCATAAATGCGTTACAGAGTTGTGCTAATGGATTTCTGACGCTTATCCAGGTGCTGACGCGCCTGATAATGCGTTTTAAAGAAAGGGTGCTGATTTTGGACCCGTCACTCGAACGCGCACACAATGCAACAACACGTGCTGGCGACAAAACAACAACAATGGGATAAGCCATTGATGGAGACTTATGAGCGACACATCTGCACAATGACAAACGCGCTATAATAGGTTTTGACTCGCACCCATGGGTGTACACTTTATGAGAATAGGCTACACTGCCAGCCCGACTGATGCAAACACCTGGGCGTGATAGATGGATACATAAGGTTTGCGTAACTACGCCTTTAAGGTAAAACGTGACACGCATGTGCATGCAGACCAGCCGAGTCTTGGGCCGTGTTTACCGAAATGCGCCATGAATCGTATCAAACTGATTGACTGCCTCAGCTAGATTGTTAAAGGAACAGCTTAAAATTAGACAACAATTATGAAGTGTCGTAAATAATAAATTTGTATGAATTTAAGCCAGGAACATGATTGAAATGAAGCCATTTTCCACTAGTCCCCAATTGCAGAGTGCTACAGCACAAGACATCACGCAGTTATCGTCAACCCGGCCGGCTGGCTTGCAAGAGAACGAGTACAAGGCAGTCCAGGCTGCAACACAAACGTCACTAAGTCAGTGATAGCAAACAACACATCACGATTCACCTACTTTCACGCCAGACCCAAATTCCCGGCATTTCCACTTTCAGCCCCTAAATCCCGATTGGGCGGTGTGAGTCTTGGCTGAGACGGTGATAAAGTATACAGGTTCGTAGATGAGACGACAATGTTTCGAACTTGAACGAACTGGAATATTTACAGGGCACAAAATGTAATGTTGCGACATTATCAGACGCATGTAACGTGTGTAAGTCAGGCACACAAGTTCGCTGACCTTCGCACGCATGCGTCTTCTCCACACGCGCGTGCATGCTGCCGACTTGGGACTTGCGTCGGACAAGAATTGAAGCAAATTTATATCGTTAGCTTAAAAAGGTGACTTTAGTCGCGGAAAGACATGGACTTTAGCTCTGATAATTAAACTTGAACTGTAATGTGCTTAATTCAGGCACTGGTCGTATGATTGGACGTCGGACTACAATATTTAACGCACCAGGCTCCGAAGTAGCTCAACTTTAAAAGTCCGAACCTTGACTAATTTGGCATGTGCTACTGGCTGTCGAGAGCAGCAAACAGGCAAACGACGTACGCGTGCCACAAGTGATACACAACACATTTGTACCACAAACTACGTATGTAAAGTGTACCTTGTGGATATCTGCAACCATTGTGTGTGTCGGGCATGTATGTACGTATCCTTTAGCTGACTGATGTTCACTTTTCTCTCACTTTCACGCACAGAGACACCTCCACACTGGTGTGCTGTCTGAGTTTAGTCAACAGCACTGGTGTAGTTGAGGGGGGGGGGGCGGCCAAAAAAAGAAAAACAACCCAAACCCAACCCAAAAAAAACAAAAAAAAAAAAAAAAAAACCCCACTAAAGTGAGATGGATGGATCCTTTGGCTGAGTAGGGCCCCGGGATTCAATGTCAGCCTAACATCGGGCTGCAACAGATTGAAGTTGCGTGACACTGATCAAACACCTTGCTGCACCCAATATTAACGACGTGTGATTGTTGTGCACTGGCGCTCGTGTTTGGAACTTTTCCTTTCGGCTAACATCGAAACAAAACACTAAGAAAACAATTGTAATCATGCATGACAGACATGTTGTTTCGGGGGATACAGTCAGCGGCAGTGTAACTTGTTCGTGGTGTATGTGCACGATGTACGGGCTCATACCGCTGGCCATTCGAATGCGTGATGTTGTGTGATCGAGGTCCCATGACGACACCAACTGCAGCAAATGCAGCCAAACTGCTGCGCTAATCTGGTCTGGTGTCAGTTGTTCAGTCACAGCGTCGCACTACACTATTGTGCCACTTGTCCGCTACTGTTGTAGCTGCCTTCAATGTGAGCGTCGCTGCTGGTTTCCAACTCTGGCGACTGATCATTGACGGAACATTCATTGTCAACTAGTCAAAAACCAAACTGGGCTCATGTGATAAGTCAAGACTACGCGGAACGCGTGCTCTGCCTCAACCTATATACCTGGAAATTTAACAGAATTTTTATATAAACCAAAACTTTTTTCGGTGTCCTGGTACGGATATAAATTGGTTGGCTAAGGTTTGCTTTTGAGAAACGTGCACAGGAGTGTAATCATTATTTATCAGAAGTTTATAAATGCACGAGCACGAATGTGATTTTACAATAATACCAGTTTATAATGAAAAATTGCCGCAATTGTTGTTGTTGGATGGCTGTCTATGGAATTAGCCAACGCTACTTTATGCATGAGCGACTAGACATATTTTTAGCCAGAAAAATTAGTAAACACTGTTGTTGTTCTTAAAAATTTTTCGTCTCCAAAAGTTGCATAAACAGAAATACCGGGCTTCGGAACGTATATTTCAATACATTTGATTGATTTGGCAGCTAAAAAAATAAAAAATTAAATGAAAATAGTAAACAATTGCAATGTGTGTAACATGACAACAGGAAACAGCCACTGAGTTTCAGAAAATACACTGTATCGTGTAGTTTTTGACAGATAAAAAACCGAGCACACAAAAGTACAAGCACACGATGTCATGGCAAGCAGTGATAGCACGAACACACGTGGAAAACGATATCTCATAAAAATAACAAAAATGTATGATAAAAGTTAGTTTAAATAATTCCTATTCCATTTCTGTACAAGACAAATCACAGAAAACGCTAAGGGCTTTTTCGTTCCTACCCTCATGCAAAAATGTCAAATGAACACACAAAAATAAGTTATGTATTTTTGTAAGTCAACTTCCGACACCATTTTCGTGTTTGATCTTCATTTGCCATTCTCAAACAATGCTCGGATCGAGATCGAGTTTTCAACAAATCGCTCAGAATGCTCACACGTATGTACTGTATTGTCAAGAACTTGTCCCCGACCCGTGCCTATAGTCACAATTCGTAGTTCAATTGTCCAACAATGTCCCTGACATGCGTGAATGTGGGTCGTTCCCTGGGGTCAGTTGCCCAGCATTGGTCCATCAGAGCCAATACCATGTCGGGTACATTTGGCGGTGGGTTGAGTCGATCCAGTTGATCCGCTTTGAGTGCCTCTATCAATTGAGCGTTGCTGTATGTCTGATAGGGCAGTTCGCCCTGCGCGTACAGTTCCCAGAAGAACACACCGTACGCCCAAACGTCCGACTTCATGCTGTAGTCGTCGTCTAAGAGCGCCTCGGCTGGCATCCATCTGCAATCGATAAAACGGCTGCGGGTTCGACAAATCTTGAGTGGAGTGTTCGTCCCAAAGGCACAAGCTGCGCGCCACAACAGTTCATTGTGCGTACGGTCAGAGAATAGGTCTCAGTGCTAGAATGGGACCCGATCCGGAGAATTTTAATCCCGATAAAATCCCGAAATCCCGATCCCGATTAATTCTCCGGATCCCGATCCGATCTCCGGGATTATGGAGCTACTAAATTCGTGTTGTATCACTTTTGCATGATACAAAAATAAACATGGGAACCAAAACGTGATTAAAAAACGGTCGTGTTTGGTGGCGTCACTTTTATTGCGGGTGCTGTGTAGTCCGACTACGGGTTATAAAAAGAACACCTTCGCAAATGTGATAAGTATTGTGCCAAAAATTGAAATGCCGATCCCGATTACCATTACCGATCCGAAAAATTTCAATCCCGTTGCGAAACCCCGATCACGATCCCGATAAGCAACCTAGTTCGAGAAACTGCCTACATTTCACGTACTCATGCCACCTTTGACCCCCTCCCCGACTGCGCTATGAACGCACCTGAGCGGCAATACCAGATTTCTGTACATGTAATATTCGTTGAGGAACGCGTCGTTCTGAAGTGACAGACTGCCGATTTTGGCATGCAGACCCGGATACAAGAGGACATTGCGCGCTGCGAGATCCTTGTGCACGAAACGGTTGTCGGAAATGTGTTCCATTCCCTGAGCGATCTGCAATCAAGCGCTAATTATGTGAGTGTGTTTGCTTGCCAGTTTTCACAGATTGACGGTCCACCAGGTCACGGTCCGTGTGGCTAACGTAACCTCAACATTGATTTATCAGGATGCTTTTAACAAAAAACGAACTACCAGTTTACCTGGTACGCTATGGTGAGTATTTGTTTGGCGTCGAGTGGCGCCGGATATTCTTCGTATTCCCCGTGACCTCTCGACAGCAACAGGTAGCTCTTGAGATTACCCTGAATTTCCGAGCAAGTTATATTTAATTTATTCAACTTTCTTTTTATGATATATGAACGTACACATGGCGAGTATTCATAGACGGCCGTCACCGGTTCGCTATCTCTGATCAGCGTGAGGAATTTGAACACGTTTAAATGCTCGGTCTTCGAATACAACTCGTTCTCCTCGCGCATCAACGCGTGCACATTCTCATCTTTGTTCGTCAACTCCTGCAGTTAAAAAGGCTAATTCACTCGCGTAGCATGCGATTCCGGTTAGGAATTCGGGATCCCGAACGCATTTATTGATCAGTGACCCACAGCTCTCACAACAAGTGAGTGGCAGAACTTTTTCACCGCAGTCAACCGCAAACCCACCGGACCGCTACACATGCAACTGGGCTTGCAGACTGGCGTCAACTGAGATCGTCACTGGCCTTCAACTCCCACGTATAATTTCTCGTGCTCATTCAGGACTGCTTCCGTTGACGAGGACAGTGAACCACTTGAGTTGACGACTGTGCCATTAGTCCACAACTGCCCGCCACTGCGGTTGACTGCGGTGCGCTGGGGCCACCACACACAACAACAGCCATCGCGCACATTCCTACACACACATACCTTGAGCAAGACGAAGCTGAGCTCCTCATCTGATCGCACTTGATAGGCGCGAGTGACCAGTACGTTGCCGAATACACCACTGCCTGAAACATCTGGTTGGCTAGCGACAAAACTACAAACGATTGGTCGAATCAATCATTCAGCCGCTTCAGAACTGATGATCGCCTGAGGCACCTTTGTGAAAGTGGTCGAAACCATAGCAACCGGTAACAAACTAGACAGCTTGATCACACCTAAAACTCGCGTTGAATACGAATATAGTGGTCCAATCAAAAGTTGCCTGGCTAATGTTTCACTGACCAATGTTCTGCGCATTCTGCCAATCGATTCTGTCCCTGGTCAACATCACCATCATGTTGTTTCGTTTAGTATTGTTCAACTGTTGTTGTTGCTGCTGCAGATGTTGTTGCTGTTGGTGTTGTTGACTGGAAGCTGTTGTTCGACTTTCGTTGATCAAAGATTGATCGGCCGTCGGTCCCGGCGTGATCAACAAGTCTGAAATGTCGATTGAATCCTTCGGGAGCCATTGGCAGGAACAAATATCTTGTTTTACGTCATCAGTTAACATGTACAAAGCATCTGTAATCTATTTAGGTATTGGTACATTCAGGTATTTCAACCGAATTAATTTAATTAATGCGTTTGTGTCTGTGCTGCCCTGCAGTCAATTCGGTTTCAGCCCATGTTCGTCCATAAAAATAACTTTTTCATAATAGACAGCTCTTGCCAATCAACATGTTTACTTGTTTGTGTTGACGTTTTTAATCGCTGAATGAATCACGTGGGTGATTATCACAGTGGTTGGGTTCTATATCATTTAAGAACGACGAAGATAACACTTTCTAATAAAACTCTACGCATTTCGTGCATGTGTGTGCATGTGTGTGTGTGGGCAAATGAGTAGAGAAAGACTGCCCAACGCAGGGTTGGAAAACTTTTTAAACAAGTTTTTCTAATGTCTCACATTCCGGGAAATTTGACCAAATTTGCCTAAAAAACGCACATAAACGTGAAAAAATGCAACTTTAATTGACAGGTAGTCACTTTGGTTGGGACCACTAAGGGTGTTTACGTCATATCGGTGCGATCCAACAGTCTGGGCCTGGTATGGACCGATGACTGTTACTCTATAATATCAGACAAAATACATAGTTAGTTGTCGAATAACCGAGACTAACTCATAAACCACAAATAATTCAGAAAATCAGCTGCAGAAACACTTGTCGGGTCGCGCAATCAGTCGTATCTGACCGACCCGATGGGGTATGACATCGAAGTACCACGTACCTAGATACATGCGTACTGTCTCATGTATCACGAGTGTATAATAACATTGGGGCATCTCAGATACCACATAAACATCCACCAAAATAAATTTTGTGAGGAAAATTTTTCGAGGAACATTTTTCGACCGTTGTGAAAAAATGACAAAAAATAACCCCAAAAAGGTATTTTTGGACTCTTGTTCTCCAGAAAAAAAAGTTAAAAATATCTTTTTCAAAAATCTTTTTAAAATTTTTTTGCACAACCCTAGACAGCATTAATGTGCGATCTGTAGCTGTTTGTAGCATCACTGAGCACGCAATCCTTTCTGCACATTTCCAATGTATCCAATAAGGTCTCAAGCAGATACATTGCAAAATGTACATTGCGCTCAAGGAAAAGCTAATAAAGCTAAGTACCATGTTACTGTACTGCACATATGACGCAAGTGCTGTTGGAGGCTGGTACTTGAAAACGTGTTGTTCTGGTATGCGCCTGTGTCATTGAGCTGAATACGTAATCGTGCAAAATACAACTTTCAGCGCGACAGTTTGGCAAATACACGCATCAGCCGTATACGCGACTGTGCGGTAAACAGACGCTAACGAGATCTCAAGCGGCACATGACACATTTGATGCAGATATATACGCCCCGCACGGACAGAAAAACAACAACTGCGGCTTCGTGCTGCTCGCTAAGGTCACTGGTCCGGCTTGCACTTTCTCTTTCTGTGTACTTTCCGTGGTCCAAATGAAATAACTACTGTTGTATGATCATCGCAGATGCAGCCCCTGTGCTTCGGTTGGCTTTTCTGTCAGGCAGGCAGCAGATGTTCTTGATTGACAAGTAATGATGTGCCAAATTATTATTGTGTTATTATTATGTATTGCTTCGTATGAAACATTAACATGTCGAAAGAATATTCGGCGACTACTCTTCCCTTTTGTTGCTGTTGTAATTCATAAGTGCAAGCCGAAAGGCCAACTTCAGATTGGCTCACAAACCCATCTTGACGTATTAGAATGTTAGAATGAAATTGCAGCGTTTGAACATCGTCTGTTAAGACTGCGACGGTTGGTTGCTCCAAATTCAGGACGGCATTGGACTTTTCACTCCTCGATTTAATTATGCCTCAAGGGTGATCTGACTCCTACTTGAATACGTGACTTGTGTAATGTGGTGGCTCAGGTCAATGAGTTGAATCGACCTGCAAACCATTGAAAAACATTTGAAGCCTGCGTCCGTTTGTTTTATACTCCAAATTGAAAAGCCGCGCGGCATTATCTGTACCGTCCAACAGACAGTAACATAAGCTCAAAACCCTCGAGCGTTCGGAAAGCACACAGCCATTATTGCGAGAACAGGACTGGTCTTGTTGTTTTCATACTCGTTTATACAAGTTCGGGGTATGTATTTCGACAAGAGTGTTCCAAAACTGGCATTTTTCCATGAGTCAGTTAGACGTCACTTCAGAGAGAGTGAGTTTGAATTGCAGAGCTGTATATACCAACCAGACAGCACCTCGACAAGTGCGTAACCAGTCGAGCAGGGCGCAAAGCGTGAGTGCTTTCATGCAAACACATGCGCCTGCATTGTGAACGTCGTTAGTTGTGCATGTATTAGCCCACTGGTCTTGTGTGTGACGAATGAGTGCAAGCATGCCCGACTGTCCACACCCTTTGCATATGGCAAATTACTGTTAAAACCAAGCCAAATCTTGCAATTTCCGTGAAGTTGTCTTTGGGAAAACGCGGTGCTCTGCTTTAAAATATTAAGAAAGAGTGCCTTGATGCCTTCAGTGCGAACTCAAAACTTAAAACTTAGTCGCAACCGCTATGAACATTGGCAGGTACACATATCTTAATATTGTTCAGGGTGGTGCAAATGCGGTTTAAAATAAAAGAAGGTGATAGCTAACTAGCAAGCGCTCTAAGATACCAATTTCGCAGCACGACAGCACATGTATACCTATGTATACATGTTTGTGCACTCAGTCGCTTTTTATGTGGATACAAACACACGCGCCACACAACATTCACTCACTCACGTGCTCGTGAGGTTGTTGAGGGTGCTTTCAAGAAGTGACCACAAATCTTGTTCTGAATTGTAAATCGTAGACCCCGACAATTAAGTATGCATGACACATACTGTACATATCAAATCAGACATTCACAGTCATACGAAAGCGCGTCGGAGGTTTCCCTCTATGTTCGTAGTGCCCTGTTTGACACCAAACAGGTCTGTCTCGTACCCATAGTTCCGATTTGTTCCAAGCGCGCGCTATTCAAAAGATGCTGATCACACGTACGTATTGCAAGCCGCGGGTTCTTTGACATGTGTGCCATGCCACCAACATGTATACAAACATGAGCGTGGAGTGAAATCAGGAAAGAGAGCTTGATGAGGTACCATACATTTGCGTCAATACGGTGTGTTTCTATGGCTTTAGTTCGTGTTCATACAAGCTGTTGAAGCGACGTCTATCGTATATGTATGTATATGTACAGGTCGGCAAACCAACAAACATACAGCCGTGTTTTTGGAACGAGAAATAAAAGAGAGCACAATTCTTAATTAAAGCGCCGACTTGCCACATGTGTTACTGTGCGAGGGCGTGGAAAGTTACCGAGTTTCTTTTGCTCGTTTGGATCCTTCGAAGAGTGAAGCGCCCTTTTTTATCGTGCGCACTAAGCGGTTCGAGTGCTCAATGTGCAAATAATGTTTGCTTGATCATCAAATAAGAGACTTTATTAAGCACTGCGAGTTTTTGATTAAGCGCGAGATTAGCACTTGTTTACCCAAGCTTTAACTTAGCAAGCTCCCAAGCTGGTGGTTACGGAAAATTTGGTTACATTAAGCTAAAGCTAAGAGCGCGCTCACATCCTCTTGTTGATATGATGTTTATGGCGTAATACTACCGGGTATACTCGTGACGGTCACTCACAACACCTATAACCCTGAAGTGCTGAACCTGCTACTAGTATTGTCTCTACTCACTGAGTTTCTTGGAGCCAAATAAACAAGCTCTGAGTAACTTAGCACATAGCATCTTTCTGCTGCTTTGATCAACTTGCATAGCACGGCCTGCTGCACTCACTTACAGGCGTCTAACATTATCAATAAGCTACCTGTATCTTTTGCGACACACAGTAGCAGTAATTAAGAATGACAAAGTCCCCAGGCCCTCACGGTGCCAGCCGCAGTTGATAGGTAAACAAGCGGGACCGGAAGATTCCATGACGCTTTCATCGACGCTTCAACTGATCAAGACTTCTGATTTGTCCCACCAGTTTGTGTCGTTGCCAGTGCAAGGCTAAGTCGTTCTTTTTTGGCTTTGCGATTTGTGAATGCCACAAGCCCTGGTCAAATGTCACCTGTGCATATATATACAACGCTCTACGCTCTCAAAGCATGCTATCTGATACGGGACTTTTTCGCCTCTGACGTCATGAGGCTAACTGTCAATTTCGACAATAATCCTGCGTTGGCAAACAAGTTAACATCATTTTGTATTCGTGCCATCTGGCGGGTGGTCGTAAGCAGATCGTATTTAGGAATCATGCTAAGGGTGTTAACGTTCATTAACTTTGATCCGCGCTCATCGTACATGGGCTACAGTATACGCAGCTTGAGCTATATTAATATCGCCATTTTTCGAGAAATTATTCAACTGCTTAACAGAGTCTGCCCCATGTTGATACGTCACGCACGACTTTGCTCACTAATTAAACACGTCAACCTTCTTCGAAGGGTATTCCTGTGACGTTATCTTTGCTGCAGAGCAGTGACGCGCAAAATCAGTTTTAATCACGTTTAAACAGACGAACACAGCCGTGATTGTGCATCGAGCGAAATTGAAGCCACACTTTGGCACCAGACCAATAATCGATTGAGCCATGCGCTCGTCATCCAGACATTCGTTCCAACTGTCGTCAGCCGAAAGCGACACCTCAACTTCACCAGTGGAACGGTATGTAGGTGGCAGGCTCCAACTGCTCTTTTAAATGAGTGTTTATTCACGCTCAGTGTTCGATCGCATGGGCTGACAAGACGCAGTCACTTAGACATAAAGTCGCAGGAGCAATATGAATGAATCACTGTTGTTACATTCTTATAGTTTTCTTGCTGAATGGGGTCTCAAGAGATTAAAGATCTAACTTTGTCTGCAGAACACAGATCGAAACAGATCAGTCTAAGCTTAACAACACCAGTCGGCCGAGTCTGCAATCCGAATCCTACACGAGTGACTCTGACCCTGTACAGGTCGACGAGCCCCAGTACGTCGACGGGTGGGAGTGGGGGTGGGGGTGCGCCCCCCTCGGGCAACGATGACCTGATCGCGTTGATGTCACATTTGAGTGAGGAGGAACGCGTGAAAATCGCCGCCGTCCTACAACGAGACCTCGAGATCAAGAAGGCCGAACAACAACGCGTCACGTGAGTGGCTGGCTGGCTGATGTTTCAACTTAGAGCATGAAAGCAACAAGCACAGTCTGCCCTCTTTATAGTGACATAAAGCAAAGCCGGGCGTTTTCGCCCTCAATTTCAAGGATACAGCCGCTGTTTAGGGGAGGTTGACGGCAAGTTAGGAACCAAAGTATACCAACGGTACTCTTCTAAGCAACCCGTAGGGGCTTCATTATAAAGAGAGAATAATGTGAGTAACAATACTGGCCGCTTGGCTAATGCTTCAAAGTGAACAGAAGCACACGAAACATCTTCAGGGCGCAAAAACTGACGATCGCCGCGTACGCCGATGACCTGGAGCACAGGAATCGACGTCTGGCCGAAAAAACGAACAGACAGAAACCGATGGGCACCGGGGCATTGCTGACACAGGTGGAACGCAAATGCGCCATTTGTGTGCGAAAGTTGGGATATTTGAAGGTTGGTGCGAATCAGTTCTCTTACGCGACATTGGAAAATGTTGCGGCTGGGTATCGAACTTGGTGATCTTATTGGGCCCTCCTCTGTGACGTTGGAAAGCCAGGTGAATCCAACCGACGACCCAGGCAGATCCAACCCGATCATCACAAATTTAGATGTGCCGTTCTGCTTCAAACAAGCAGGGACCCAACCTCAAAACATATGAAACTTTTCAGAAGCAAGGTCTAGTGTGCACGGATTGTCATAATCGAATCTGCAGCGACTGTTCACGATGGTGGTACTGTAAACAGACGAAAGTTCGTGTGTGTCGATTGTGTCACATGTCGCGGTGAGCTTGGGAAAAAAGGCTTGTTTGTGCGAGAACAGCGTGTCAGAGCAGCCTTTGCAAAATTAAGGCCATAATGAGCGCTGACTGTAATTATGACATTTGGCTTGCCCTCAGCTGCGTGCGTTCATTCTGACTTAAAAGGCACCGCACACTACAGCTGGCCGTTTGAAGCTACTGAAGCTTGCTTGAAGCAGCTCGCTGGCTGATCGGCTTGACCATAGGCCAGTGCGCATAAAACAGAACAAAAATATTAGCAGTTATGCGCACGGCACTAAAACAACACATTTTATCCAGAGAGTACACAGCGACGTCGGGTAAATGGGCAGGCGCAGTTTCGACAACCGCGTCGCCTTGCCCCACACCAGTCACTCGGCACAGAGACAGTGGGTGCGCAATGTCGGATGGGGAAGTTGGTGGGGCAAGCAAAGACAGGGAACCCGTATTTGCCTCCCCGTCGGAGACGTTCTTTGAAACGATCAAACAATGCACACGTTAGTATTTTTGAGGTGCTGGTTTCAAGATAATGGCCATCTGGATTTTCACTATAATCTGATGTTTCAAACTGATGTCCTTCGATTGCAGCGCACGTCGAAGAATCCCTACAACTGTTGCACTTGAAGGACAAAAGACGACAGTCGATATCAAACTCACTGCTTGACGTGTGAGTTCGAAAGAAGTTTCATGCGTTTTAGGAAACCAAAAGGGAAATTTGGCATTTTTTAATGCAGTTGTTCATTCGGCTCCTCGGGTAGACGAAAGTCGTGTGCAAGTCTCATACCGGAAAAGGACACGCCGACGGGGTCACGCAAGAGCAGTGCTGGTGAGTGGCACGTGGTCAGTTGGCAATTAGCGGGTTTAACTATTAAATAAGCAGCACAGTGCAAGGCCTTTTGGTTGACCTGACGCCAGTCAACGAGTCTGTTCATGCACTATTTGTGCCAACTAAGCATTGTCCCCTGTCGTGCACGTGAAACGTGGCCAAGTGCAGCTTGATGTTTGAAAGCATAAGCACTACGACTACGGTTGCGGTTGGACTACGGCAAGACCAAAACAAATTTTGTTCTGCCGTCTTTTGTGTTGCAGTAGCTGTACCGAAATGGTGGTGGTAATCGTTTCTTTCAAATTTTGAATTCCCGCTCCCATGTGTTAGGTGCCATTGGTGGCGTGCTGAACGCGATCCGCCGCAAATCGTCGACCGCCTGTAAATTCGACAGTGATGTTTCACGACACAATGACATCCCGACCATGTCAGTGTCGGCATGCACCAGTCCACAGTTGGAACACGCGCCGACATCGCGGGTAGCCGCATTTAGAAAACAGGCCAAACCACGATCGATGTCCAGTACGCTGTCGAAACTGCCTTGGAGACGGTAGGTGTTGGCATTGGGGCAACTTGGGATTGTCCCCAATCGGACCCCACCTAATAGGGTGGAATCGTAGTTAAGTTACTCTTTCTTAGACCTTAGCCCCCGCTGAGCTACAATCGTTCACGACGACGAATCATATCGGTCCAGGAAGTAAATCGTCCCCAATACAGTACACTTAGACTTAACTACTCCAAGTGGTCATTGTCGGTGCACAATAATGCGGACTTGTTTTACTTGATGAGCAAAGCATTTCAATTATCAAAGCAACCAAAAATATGCATAGATCGGATCTCACAACATTTTACAGAAGGATCGGAAGCTGATTGATGTTTCAGACATCGTGCATCAGCGGACATGTCCATATTACGGCAATCGCCCAACATCGTGATCACTGTATCAGACGAAACCAACAATGTTAATGTCGACGGCATCAAAATCACCGTCAACAACGTCGGACAGTTAGTTGGCTGATGTTTCACAGAGTGCACAAAAATGATAGTAATGGTCCGTACCGAACACGCGGTGATCGGTCTGGCCCGTTATAGCATTGATCACGTGACTTTTTAACCGTCAGTTCGAGTTACTGATACGTTACCACAATTTGGATTACCAACGTCTGGAAACAAGTCGTGTACACTGGTCAAAATTAGCGGTTTCTGTTGGTGTCAAAATACCATTACTGCAAAGTCACCTATGATCAAGACGGACGAGAACGGACAGGACCTAACAGCTCACTGTGCTTGATGCCTGATCATGTATTGCCTAAGACAGCGATTTTCACAATTCTGCATGCAAAATAATTATTAGCTTTACAGTGATCTGACGCCAGACGCTGACAAGCAGCCAAGACGCAAAAGTTGGACGAATGTGTTCACGAAGAAAAGGGAAAAGGACATAGCCCGACAAGGAAGGCGAGATATTTTCAGATTCAGTAAAAATACAGGAGCCGCGACCGCAACTGGTGCTCTCTTGGCGCGAAGAGCACGGCATTTTTTAATACACTGGTCTTTTGAAGATCCTTTGTCAGAAAAAATCGAATGATTTTATCGAAATGGATCGCATTTGATATTTAGCTTCATAAATAAATTTGACGAAAAAATTGTTGCGCGCCTGTTGCTTTTGCGATGGCTGTAGTGGGTCGAGAAGCAAACAACAGCAGCAACACTGTTCGACATTTCAGTCACGAGAGTCCGTCACCCACGAACAGTCGTCGGTCACCAAAATGTGGCGCGCGCTCAGTCTCGCCGATTCAGAAACAGAATCGCAAAAAGGACTCCTTGCTGCTGCCTTCTGGCGACGACACCGATGGCGAAGAGGTTCATCTATTTTATCCATCTTTTCTCATTTATTTTTCCACTTTATTTTTTTAATGAAGCCTTTGAAAAATTTTCCCGAACAGGACCACTCACAACGCGTGATTGACCGAAGCAAAAGTGCATCGTCGCCAAAGAACAAGTCGAGGCGCAAATTATCGTGTTTCTGATGTTTCATTATGGTTTACAGACTAATGTTCCATGTTCTATGTGTGTTTCTAGAATAGTTGTTCACTTGAAATTTGCATACTGGAACGTATTGGTGTGGTTGGACACAGGGACTGCTATCGCTGAATATGTTGTCGCGCTGCTGCTCTCACGATTTAAAATACACATTCATTCCGTGCTTGATAAAAAATGATAATCGCCTTGCGTTTATTTGTTTGTAGATTACTTTTTGGAGACAAGTGCCAGGTGTGAACATGAACCAGAATAATATTGAGACACCTTACTTGTGACATTATCGCCATTCTGTGGATTGTAGGTGACCATGTAGTCGGGCTCACGTTTCATCATATTGCGCCTGTCCCGACGTCGTTTGTAGCCGCAGTAGGACAGCAGACAAATCACCTGCAAAAGCGTGTGTTTGCGAAAGATTCGCAGTTGTTGCGCATATGTAGGTTTGGTGGTCACATGAGCACTATAACAAAGACCGCATGAACCGCTGAGTTGGGAGGGAATTGACTCCAAAATGCAGATACCAAGGACAAAAAATAAAAAAGAGGAGAGAAATTGCTCATAAATTAACAACGCACTGTTGTCAGATGTTTGCACGTACCAATAGAATGTATCCAGCAGCAGCGCCACACGCAATCGCTATGGTCGTCCCGCTTACTGATTGTGCGTCAATGTGCTCGGAATCGGAATTGGAATCTGCAACATTTTAACATACTGTATGTTTTGAAGCATTTTGTTATTTTCAATAATCGTGATTGATTTTCCGTGCCTGTTCCCGGCGAGAGTATGTGTGCGGGGAAGCCGGCCGTTTGGATGCCGATCTCGCGGCCGCAATGCGTAAAGTTAGCGTCGGCGACTGAAAAGTGATTTTTTTTTCGAAAAATTGCAATTTGTATTTATCAGGAAAGCATAAAAGATATCTAAGACAACTGACGATAATAGATAGAAACCAATCATCACAAAATGAACGTCACCAACTTTTGACACACATGAGCGCCAATCGCTGTTTCAAGCCACCGGCGTTCCCCGCCACACACAGGAACTTGCCCGCATTTGGGATGCCCGCCTTGCGAATCACCAGTGAATTGTTGGGGAAGATTTGGTAGTTGCGGAAACTCCTGTCAAATAAACAGATCAGATATTAGCTACTGACTTTATGAAAAACTTTATTCTGTGTATTTACCATCATGACAAGTGGGAAAGTTGGGCATCATAAATACCTAAACTTGTCGCGCGACCAAAACGACAAGTTGCGTACGTATAAAACCGTCAAGTTTGTGTGCGAGGATTGACTGGTACGTTAGCCTAGTGGTCATGGCACTGCCCCGGAAAGGCACGAAGCCTGGGTTCGATTCCCAGACGTACAAAAGTCATTTTTGTGCACAAAAACGATTTCGGATTGTACGTGCGTTCCCGTTATTATACAAAATGTTTCTCTCGGCTCAAACCGACAAAAGTACGTTTTCAAGGCATTTTGGGTTCAGAATGAGCACTCAATCGGCTCACATTTCTGGAATAACACATCCACTGACTATTGACTGGATGAATGACAACATTTGACCCGCCACTAACCACGTTGTCACATCGCGTCCATCAAAGTACCACTGTATTTGTGGTTGTGGTGTGCCACTGGCAGCACAATGGAACCAGCCATCTCTGCCCTCTGGTATGGTTACGTTACTCGGGGCTTGTGTGAATTGGGGTTCAACGTACACCTGCATGCAAGTGGTGACTTGTTAAAAGTGTTGTTACTTGGAAATCGAGGTATACTTGGTCAGTGCTCGTACCTGAACTTTAATTGTCGCGTTAATCACTCCCTGCGGATTGCTGACTGCCACGCACATGTACATGCCGGCGTCCTCGAACCGAATACGTCTGGAAAAGTGCCAAAAACCACATTTTGTGAAACATCAAATCGCATCATTATCACGTGTCCACCTGAAATACAGCGTGCCATTCTGCGCCCTGACATTCGCGGCCAGCTGCTCACGCGGCGCAAACTCCTCCACAACGTTGCCGTTGATGTCCAACTTGCCAACCTGGAAACGTGTTGTAGCCGTGAAACATCTTTCAGATCGACCGAGGTGGGTTGGCACCAACGTACCTGAAGCCAGTCGACTCTCGGCGTCGAAGGCCCAGTGGCGGCGCAGTGCACCTGCACGTTTCTGTCCAGTTCGAATACCCGATCCACAGGACGGGGATTGAACTTGAGCTTCTCCTTCACAGTCAATGTCGCTGGTTTGGAACGCACTGGGTCCTGTGAAGCAATGAATTACTTATTCAACAATTTAATGATGGATTGCAGGCCCAGACTTCAAGCTCAGTGTGCCTGTGTCACGTTACCTGATCTCTGGTATTGACTACACAGACATATTGTCCCGAATCTTCCGGTTGCACAGGGTTGATATCTAATGTGCCATTCTTGCCATCCCAATGTTGTCGACTCGCACCCACCACCGATCCGGCACCCCCTGTGATGAGCGATAGTTATTTCCTCTTACTATTGCAGTCCCTTGCCCCCTGTCTTGCTGATCTTGGAAGTGTGGTGTCAGTATGCCCGACTGAATACATTACATTACATTACATTGCTGAAATTGAGAAACCCCACCTGTGTGCTCAGCGTGATTTAGTTCGGTCGGTGGACCCTTTGGCATTTCCAGCGGTTCGCCGTTCAACAGCCACGACACCGTTGACACCGGATAAGCGGTGCCCTGCAACAATGCGAAGGTATTCGGGTTCAGAAACAGAAGAGCATCACTGGTTTTGTGAGTGTCGGTCTCAGACAAACAGTGGCAGGAGAACGAAATTGCGACAGAAAAAAAATTAAAAATGCATCACTACCTGGTATTCGCACGACATGGCCACCTTGTCGCCTTCAGTTGTCACCAACGAGGCCGGATGTCGTGTGATGGTAGGTGCGCGTGATGTGTACAATGTCAGTGTGCGTCGTTGCGAACCTGCAAAATGCTGGGGATTTTGTGGAACCTGGGGTCTTTTTAGAGGTAATAACTGCTGCTGAATTGTATACTTTGAGGACTGGTGTATAGTCCGTCCATCAGCTCATGGCAATTTTGTTTGCGAGCTTCAGGTTCCGTTGCGAAAAGTTGTTCCTCCGCACGGCAATGTCAGAGAAAACGGCGTACAAAAATATAATAAAAACCGATTTCTTTTTCTTTTCTTTCTCTTTCTTTCCAACCGGAACCGGAACATCACTGGATCCTGTCAAACTTTTCAACTGATAAAAGTCATGAGTGTCATGAGTTGATGAATGGACTATACTTATTTGAACACTTATGAATACTTATGCCTGTCGCACTAACCGGCAATGTTTCCTGCCAGGCACACGTAGTCACCTGCGTCGGATGCCACCGCTGAATCAATCACCAGCTGCACACCATCCGCTCTGCAAATACATAGGTCGTTGATGTCAAACCCATTTTCTTTTTACGTTAAGCGTCTTGCATGCGGCACAAATACACACTAGTTGTCACAGCCGATAACAACCAAGGACTTCTCACCTGACCCTTCCTCCATCGCCCAACGCTTTCCCATTTCGCGTCCAAAACGTGTGCGGAGTGGGAAACCCTTCCGGGGGAACGCAGGCCACCTGGAATCGCTTGCCCATGCCCACAACATACACGTGTTGAACTGGCTCGAAGCTTGTCGACGAAAACTCGGCGAGCTCTTGAAAAAATGTGGTTTTCCCTGAAACGCTTTTTTACCACAAATGGTTGAAACCACCAACTTGCAAGCTTCAAATGCGCTGCGTACGACTGCGGCTGTTTGTCTCCCCCCACACATTCATAAAATCCTTCATCTGATGTTTCAATATCTTCAATCACCAGAGTGTTGTTGGCCAGTTGACGCATTCTAGGATTTTCAGAATCTTAATTAATGGTCTGTCAAAGCATCAATAATTTCAACCCAGACCTTGGATTATTCTGAATCCAATTCGAGCTCAAGCTCTGGTCAACCTTCCTCCACCTGACTGGCACGTCGCCTTCGAACGCACAGTGCATGTCCGTCTGACCACCCAGTTTGGCAATGACGTCCTGGGGCACCGTTGTCACGTTGGCAATGCCGTCACCTGGGGATAACGACACACACTCTCATGAATCTGCTTGCGATTTTGATGTGCTAATAAAAAAGGCCCAACTGACCAGTCATGCTCAACGTGTAATGTTTCACACTTGGCTGTTGGCCGAACGTGTTCTCGACCAGACAACTGTAGACGCCGTTGTCCGCGGGTTTGGGTGATTTGATGGTCAAATGACTGCGTTTTACTTGGATTCGTGGGTCCTGAATGCGAACCATGGCATCTTTGACGCAACTTTGCACCCAATAGACTCGAAAATAGAATGTTTTACGCAGTTAGAAGCCTAATCAAAAACGGAAACACTTTCATAAAATGTACTTAAATCGGCCTATTATCAAACCTGTGAGTTTTTGACGCGTCGTCCATTCCTGTACCATTTGTACGCCAATTCGTCCGAACCAGCAGCGTCACAGACCAACGTCAATGGATCTGGGATGTCATCTGAGTCGGTCTCGGCTCGAACGGTGACGTTTGGGTGCAACCCTGTAATAAAAGGCAACTTAATCGAATTCTCAACGGAAGTTGGTGTTATAATGACAATAGGTACTGTATGTCTTGGAAGAAAGATGGTAGACTTGTGTAAAAGTCAAGCCGAGAACCGCGACAAAGCAAAACCGCGCCTGCTCTTATGTGGTATTTTCTTGAGGTAGTGTAATATATTTATTATTATCAACCCCCACGTTTGTCAAATTTTCTAAAGGGCGTTGTTGAGAGACCACATACAGTACACATGTAGCTCACCTACTCCAGGCATGTACCTAGGCTGAAAAGGGTTTGACATCTCTGAGTCATAAACATTGTGTACACTTCATTGACGCAATAAAAAGAGATAACACTTTTAGTTAACACAACATTTCGCCATGTGCGAGCGAAAATAAAACTTTATCGGTCAGCTTTCTTCATCCGGACGACCCAAGAACCCAATTTCATAACACGCACTTTCCACCCTATGCCTTTTTCGACTGAAGTTTAACACCTTTCGTGTGAAGTTCATCAGCATGGGACTCGGTAAAGGCATATTGAAGCTCGTGCTGATCATTGTTAACTCGATCATATTTGTTAGTTATTTTTATGCTTATAAAAACTTTCGATTGTTGCTTCGTAATTATATGTTCGGTTTAGTTCACGAGCGGTGCAACATTCGTGATCTGTCTGCTTCTCAATGTGGCATCCTCAATCGTTAAGAACTTCAGGAACGAGCTGCCGGACTCAATTGTGCTGCCGAATGATGTTAGTGAAAAAAGACCTAAGTGAAAAATTTGAAAATTCTTTATTCATGACCAAGTTACATGAAAACTATCTGAAATGTAGACCCGGTGTGGTGTTAAAATTTCATCTCGGATTGCAGAGTGCATCTGTCTGGGTCATGGTGGCCGTATCTGGTGTGATTTGTTGTTTGGCGATCATTGGCTGTATTGGCGTGTGTTGCGAGTCCAAATGCATGCTGCTGATGGTAAAATGGCCATTTTTATCTGTCCTAGAACGTAATCAATCGACGGATCGGCTCCAAACTCATATTTCAGTTTGCTACCATCATTGGGCTGTTGTTTTTGGCCCAGCTCGGTGTTTCAATTTGGATGCTGGTGGACAGGAACGATGTTGAAAAGGTTTCTTTCGAAGTTTTTGAAAATTGCCCTGTCTTACTCAGATAGCATATAAAGCGATGTTTGTCAGGTTATCGATGATGCCTACACAAAGTGGATGAATGATGATTTACAGACATTCAGAGCGTTCGAAAAAGAAGTTGGTTTTCTTGAAATATTTGTTTGAGGGCGACAAAACGCTGGCGTCCTGAGCTTGACAAACGCCACTCCCAAATACTTGGTAAGTTCACTAAAGCAACCGGGAGGAACTTGGCACCCGGAACCCACCCCCCCACCAGCAGACCGCTATAGCCAGTGCAGGCATCATGCGCTTTACGGATCAGGCACGCGTTTGAAAAGTTTCTCCCAAAAGAATTGTCAGAGTATAGGTAGTTGTAGGTAGAATCAACAATTAAAGAGGTAATGCAGCAGCAATGCTTGATTACTCCAGAACAACTGCTGTGGAATTCACGGTACTGAGGACGCCGATTGTGCCGCACTAAAACAACAAGGATGTGCTGATCTGGTGTATAATTTCGTCAGCGCATATTCGTTGACCAGTGGAATTGTGGCCATTGTTGTGTCCTGTGTGCAGGTCAGTGAAATCAACTTGGCTGTGTTTTCTAATCAAGTTGACCCACGGTAGTCGCATTTTAGCCACTTTTTGTGCAAAAAAATAAAATGATGAAATGTTCAGCACCGTCACCAGTGGAATTACATATTTTAGCTTGTCGCCGTGGTATTCAGCTGCTTGCTGGCATTTTCGTTGGATTCGTATTAAATGTCGGTCAAGACACGGTCGATATGCGATAATTTGCTTGTCTTAATCATTCAGTCACACGCTGTTCTCAGTTTGCCAGTTATTGTACTATTCAACTTATAATAACGGGGAGCGCATGTACATTCCAAAATCCTTTGTGAACAAAAAATGGCTTTCTTCGACTGGGGCTCGAATCCAGGTCCTCGCCCATTGCTTATTCAACTTATACGTTGGTTCATGATGGTGATCTATATACTTAAAATGTGTTTCTCCCCTTGTTTTTATTATACGCCCAAATTTGTGCCACATTCTGTCTGTTCGCATGGTATAGTGATGAAGTGAAACAAAAAGCGCGTAATAATATACAAATTCAGCCATATTTCACAAGCAGAACAACGGACACCCCTTGATTTGCTAGCCAGTTCTGGTTTTGGATGGAAATTCTCAACCTAAAAACAACGCGCTCGAATGTGTATGTACATACATACATATATATTGATAGTGGTGTGTGTGGTGAGCTGATTAGAAAAACAGTTTAGCCGAGCCATTTAATGTTCTCATATGCAGTTCAGTTTCCGTTCTCAGTACCGGAGCTCACTTGAGAACCACTTGGCGTGGATGTTAAGTTGCGAGCCTTGTGACAAGGGGGCTGGTTAGCTGTGTGTGTGTGCAGCAACGGCTATCGATCAACTGGGACTCGGCGAGCCCCAACGCATCAAAGGGGCAGCCGACACACACATTTATTGGGTGCGGGCACTTGGGCCTTTTTGAACATTCAACTGCTGGTACCGAACGAGTGTAATTCTTCGCAAGCGCCAGATGCGGTGGCCGGAGACGTAACGAAAACGAAAACAGTGTGCTCTGCACGCCTATATTTCATTCGAACGGCGTAGCGGTGAACGGCATAGGGGGCACTGGTATAGTTGGTGTACAAATCAATGCCAACGTCAGACAGTAACAGTCAGCATTTGAGGGTTGCATGCTTGAGTGGTAATGATACGTATTATACAAGCGTTTTGAATGTTGCTGGCTGATTTTGAACAAAGTTGAATTGTGTTCGGATGAGGCACAAACGTGAAGCGCCGATTCATTTGCTAAATCAGCGCATTTAGAAAACATTGATTTACTACTAAAGCAGCACATGAACAGTTCTGGAGTTCGACTTTGTGGACACAGTATAATTGTGAGGAACTAAAGCAGCCAACGTGACAGAAAAACTGTGAAGAAACAAAAGAAAATCTCAACTTCGCACTCACACTGTATATGCAACTGCGCCGGTTGACTTTCCTTCGATATGCCAGTGGCGATGTAAGTGGCAATACAGTGCAGGTCACCCGAGTCCGACAAGCGATCGACCCTCGTGATCACTAAATTGCTGCCATTTTGGTATCGACGCGTTGTGTTGAGCACATTTCGACCGTTAAGAGTCCACTGAAATTGTTTTGAACTAGACGGGACCCGTGCCTACGGCCCGGCTACAGCGCCGCGCCCGTGCCCCCCCCCCCCCGAAGACCCGTTAGCATACCCAAAGCTACCCGTGAAAATTGACCCGTCCGCCCTTCCGAGGGAGGGGGCCACAGACAGACATAAGACGGGACCCGTGCCTACGGCCCGGCTACAGCGCCGCGCCCGTGCCGTGCCTGGCCTGAGAAGGACGGAAGAAAAAAAGAGGAGGGGAGGTCAAGAAGTTGAAAATAATCTCAGTTCATTGAAATCAAATCAGTGAGAAAATGAAAAGCGAAATGGATGGAAAGGAAAAACGATGGAAGGAAAAAGAGGGTTAAAAGAAGAAGAGGAGTAAAGGGAAGAAAAGAGTGAAGCGTGGTGGAAAAGAAACGGAAGATAACAAAGGGGAAACGGAGTTAAAAATAGGAGGGGGAGAGTGGAAAATGGGCTTGAGAAAGGTGGGAGGGAAGGGAAAGAGGAGGGGAGGTCAAGAAGGGGGGAAAGGGAATTGGAAAAAAGAAGGAAAGAGAAGAGAAAAGGGAAGGAAGGGGGAAACGGAGTTAAAAATAGGAGGGGGAGAGTGGAAAATGGGCTTGAGAAAGGTGGGAGGGAAGGGAAAGAGGAGGGGAGGTCAAGAAGGGGGAAAAGGGGAATTGGAAAAAAGAAGGAAAGAGAAGAGAAAATGGAAGGAAGGGGAAAGGAAAGAAAAAAGGAGGGAGAGAAGGGAAAGAGAGGAGAGTGAAAATTGGAAAAAAGAAGGAAAGAGAAGAGAAAAGGGAAGGAAGGGGAAAGGAAAGAAAAAAGGAGGGAGGGAAGGGAAAGAGAGGAGAGTGAAAAGAGAGGGAGGGGGCCACAGACAGACATACGCCTTCCTGTTTTAGTAGTATAGATGTACTTTTTGAACCCCTTGACGGTGCAGGTGCATGGCCATTTTCAGAACAAAGACAAGACTGCCCCATCCCACTCAAAAGAGAGCAGAATCAAGCTAACGCTTCTTGGAGCTGGTCAACACACCCGATTGTAGCACCCCGTATGCGGTGATGTTTCGCTGTGGCAACTTAATCAAAATCATTGCAAGATTTTGGTCTCGAATTGATCGACAGAATTCCGACCGCTAGCCGGATCTATTTCCTGTGAACTAGAGGCAGAAAAAAGTGAACAACATAGTGTGAAACATTACGACCAACATGGAAACGGACGTCACATCGATTTGACACGTTGCATTCGAGGAAAGCACGACCGCCCTGCCGAACCGTGATACTCTTTGGCTGCACGTTGAAGTAGAACGCGTCGGAGTTGGTGCATGTGGAATCTGGGTCATGTTTCACAAAGGTCGATATCGAATTTGAATGGAAACACTACGATCATTCGCTTGGACCACGACTTGGCAAAGGCAGAATCTTGTTTTTACGGTATTTTGAGATGAAGGTGGATTGATTTCGATGATCAGCTCAAAAATTAACCAGGTGTGGGAGAAACGAATCATACTGGTTGCCAAGTAGGTACATGAACGTTTTGCTTGCCAAATTTACATACCTAATTCAACTCAATTTGTTTGCGTTTATGCAGGGCGATATACTAACAGGACAAAGTCACGACGACAAAAGTGTGCACACGCCTGCTAAAACAACAATTGAGAGAAAGAATGCAAGGGTTAAATTGTCTTAAGAGTTACAAAAGTAAAGTACTTACATAAAATAGCCGACTCAGCAATTCATGACATTATTGTGCACGCCAGAAAGACGCGACAGTCTGGTCGCATGACTGGCAGCAACAAACAAACAGAGTCAATGGAAAAATTTTACCTCCGAATACTCTTCCCACGAGTATTGATGTTATGAGCAGGTATGACGTCAGAGGCCGCATTTTTGAATTAACTATGCGGCTGATGTTTCACACCGTTCTTCGCTAGTTCAGCACATATTGATGAGTTTCTCTTTTATGTAGTACTGGATCCGTAAAAACTCGGTTGCCATATTGTTTGGTTGACAGGGAAAGTCTGCTCAATGCACCTGAAAGAAAGTAACCACCGTGCACCATCAACCGTTTCATTCCATTTTTTGACAAATAATTAAAAAAAAGTCGAGCAAAGGTTGGGGAAGCACAGAAGTCAGCGGATTAATTGAGGCGGAAATCATAGGGAATCAAAACTCTAATGGCCCAATGGGATCTAATCGAAAAACGTTTGAAACACGCGTGTAATGCTGCAAAACCTCTTATTCTGACATTGATACCAAGCACGGCGATACAATAATCGATTAACACGCACAGCCATATAGCGTGTGCATGGAAGAGAGCAAAACTGGTTTACAAACACAACACAGCAAAAGGGGGAAAATGTGCTCATGCAGTAGATTCCTATGATACCCGATACCTTGTGCACCAAGCGGTTTTGGAGGCCCTTCAGCTTCTCTGATCCCATACCTGGCATTAAAAATGCTCAAAATAGGTGCTGGTGCTGTGCACACCCGATGTCAAAAAAACTCCAGCGTCAAGGTCAAACCGCGCCACCGCGGTTATGCGTATCGCTGATTTTTGCAATCAGCGTAAAAAGCAGGTGCCCACGCTCGGGATATCCCCACTATGTTATATGTGTACATGTTTTGGTCATTTCACGCGCATAGGTACATCTCAGCGGATTGGGAAATATCAGTCCAACAATAGGGCGGATTAGCGGATTATTTTAGGCGATAGAAATAATGATTGATAGCTGGGGCTGAGAATCATTGTGTGAAGAATGGAACATACAAAATCATTTTTGTATTATTTGAGCATTTTCTTGGTTTTGTACTCAAACCAAAGCGGAGTCCGGAGTCCCGAGTCCCTTGAACAACAACTGACATCGCTGTTGCGCCTCATCAATGAGATAAATATACACCAAGAAACAGTATGGCACAAACCATAATCACGAGAAGCAATAGTTTTCTTGGCTCTTGATCACGGAGACTTGGCGAAGCACAAACAACTCCGACCCAAAAGTAAAACATTGCCGACGTGAGACCAGTTCAAAACAAAATCCTTCAGAAAGCTGAAACAGTCGCCGACAGCTAAATCCAAGTCAGAAGCGGCAACCAATAGCAGAAGACAGAGCAGCAAAGCAAGAAGAAACGAAACATTGTCCCAAGACTGAACTGATAGGCTTGTGCACGCACACGCGGAGAAGAGCACGAACACAAGCGTTGTTGTGTATGTGCACTGGCGCTTCCTTGCATATTGCGAGTATAGCTGGTGTCATTATTCAATAAACAAGTTTCTCGGGTACCGCACATGTGTGCTATTGATCGAGTTAAGCATTTGTCACATCATGTATGGTCTCAATTCAAACATCGCATCAATGGTACCCAGAAACGCGCATGTGGGACCAAAAGGAGCGCAGACTCTTCGGGTCTTCTGGTTACAAAACACAACCGAACACACACAGACACAAGCACACACACACAGAGTACAGGCACAAAGCCAAATGGGCTTATGTAGCTGCCTGCATAGCACAAGCGCCGTTCTAGTTGTGTTGTAGCTTACACACACATGTACATGTACACTAGCTGGTCAGCTATAAACAACGTAAATGCTGTTGTCTGCGCTGTACGTGTGTGAGCGTAAACGAGCAATACACGACAGAAAATGTGGTATGAACTGGTTCTGGTATAAAATAGGGTCCGTTTATACTGCTCCGGTTCTAAAGCGAGTCCTGAACTTTCTTTGCATTTCATCCAAGCTTTGAAGAGTGATGTTACTTTGCTAAATCGGTGCTGTGTGGCCATCTTCATTGTGGCGACCCTTTTTTGTGACTCCCCAAATAATCACAACCGGCCCCGTTAACATGAACACCACGTTATGATGCAGATATACAGCTTCGCTATGAGATCCTCGCTATAAACCGCCGAATGAATGTGCATGGGGCGGGGATTGAACAAAAATGTACCTCACAATGTGTAATATTGGGCAAACATGCGCGATGACGCGATCGTGATGACGATTCCGACACGTTAATTATCATCCCTCGGCTGCGTAACAAGGGTTGTAAAATATAATTGCACTGTGCATGTAGTATCCCCGATAATTGATAACAGATTGTGTAAACGTGACGAAAAAAGCTCGATAAACCTAAATTTACGGCGCATGTTTCTAAAAAAATATCCGCAATGTTAACGGATGACCATATTGGTTCTGACGTGTTTTTCACTGAAATGTGATATTTACTTCTGCGTTCCCAAGTTCAGATGACGACAAGTGTTTCTCTCGTTTCCGTGAATGCCTGTGTTTTCTTCTTCTTCTGTCATTTGTCTTAACTTTACAATTCTTTGATCCCGAACCATTTCATATTCAACGCCCCAAAAAAGCGAAATGACACTGCGAGAAGGCCTTACATGTGTTTTTTCATATTTACAGAAAGCATGTCAAGCTCATTCATGATTATTATTACCCTTTGTTTCAGGCCACAACTGCGCTCGCAGGGACATTCATTGAGGTAGGTCATTCTGAGTGTTTTTTTATGAAAACTTCTCTATGATATTCATGTCATTCTTCAACAGAGTATACATATTCAAATTTTGACTGACATACACTGCTTGCCCGTTAAGGCGTTCCTCTGATGCGTTCAAATGAGGTAAAGTTCTTCATTGTTGATCTGAACAAACACGACGTGTTTCTCAACCGTGACTAACACACATTTAAAGGCTAGATTACGTGAATGCGCTGTTAAGAAGGTGAGTCAGAATACATGTACTTACATACCTAGTACGTGATTGATGAACAATAAGATAGTCATGGATATATTCTATTTGTTGCACACATTAAAAATTGCGTAACTTATTGCCACACACGTTGAAGGTGATGAGGGCATTGTTTTTCACTCAATTCGTCTACTCAAATGTTTTAACGCCGCATTAAAACACTAATAGTTTAAAACTGAGCCAATATGTTTTATCAACGGCCAATAAACACAATAGGCATCAGCGAATAGGTCGGTTCTGCCACTTAATCAGTTAACAATGCGTGTTATTGCTCAACATTGTGAACATTCGCCCGGACGGGTTTGGGAAAATTGCCTAAAATTATCTTCGACCCGGTTGTTCGAAAGTTTTAGCGACATGCTTGTCGATGGCTACCCATTTTCAGTGGGAGTCAACTCAGATATTCGATAAAATTTGTTAAAACTACTTTGGCGAGTCCATGGTTCATTTTGTTCATTTGCTTTCAATTGAACGCCGTTTTCGCCTGGCGTTTACCATTGAAAAACAATGGGCACAAATACTTATTTTTCGCCAGCCCGGCTCGACATCAAAGTTTCACCGCGGCGCTGATCAGAAAGTTTGAGGTTATGAATGATGATAAAGGTGATCATTCTGCTGTTCAACGCGCATTCTTTGAGTCGAAAGTAAAGCACACCATATTGTTTGTTTGATGCTCTTGGGTCCCTGTTCAGAACTCATCTTAAATAAGACTGCTTATTTTGTCCCACTACACTGCACCCAATAATCAGAGTTCAGGTGCACTTGGTATCAGATGACACACTGAACAACAAAGGGGGAATTTAAAGCAAAGGAGTGTCAGTGGGGTGACGCACCCTTTGTGACCCCTAGGTCAACTCCAAATTCGCTTAATATTTTGATTGCTGCGAAAGAGAGATTCCAGTTTAAATGACCGAATTCATTAAACTATTATGCCACGCCGTCATGCATCATTAACTTTTATATCTACTCTAAATCTTGCGGTTTCATTTTTGGAATGCTTTGACAGCCCCTTTTGAAGATTCCTTTGCTTCGCTCTCAAAATTTCTTGAATACACAAGTCTAATTTGCCAACCTAAATATTTGACTATCATTGCTATTACGCGGAAGACTGATTTTTTTCGTGACCATTTTGTCCGGAGCAACTTCAAAATTGCACGGTGCTTAACAATCTATTGATCCTGTATTGACCCAAATATACGCGACAAGACTTGGTTGTTTTCATAAGAGAAACAAAGAAATAGGACACCGTCACTTAAAGGGGGCCTTTCGCATTTCAAACCCCCCAAACCGCAAAACAGCAAGCAAAACAAACACACAGCGGGAACCCCAAGACCACCAACAAAAAAAACCCAGAACCCCCCCACAAAAAAAAAAAAAAAACCCCCCCACCCCCCCCCCCCAACCACCCAAACTTAACGCCGGTAGATCTTTCTTCAGGCGTGCTGTTGCCGAGTGCAAAACATCAGTGAAAATAAAGCAACAATTCTTATAACAAAGTGCGTATTCTCATGTTGCTTAATTGGTGACTATTTAGGATTTCAAAATTTAACCCTGAACTGCAGATTGTTTAAGTTGCAGAACGCCAATGTTAAGTTTCAGCAAGTTCAATACATCCAACATGATCGTGCCAAACTATGTATTGATTTCACATCAAGGTTACCTGTCCCTCAATCTGTGACATTTGTTATATCGTACAATTCCCGTTTTTAGACTTTGTTGTCATGCATGTTCATGCGAAAAGCATGCAGTAGCATTTTGCCTATCCCCGTATGTGCGCTTTGACGTGATTGATTCCAATACCAACAACAAAATATAATAAAATGTCGGGTTTCGAATAAAAAAGTACAGGGTGCGATGACAGACCCATCCCATCGGCAAGAATAAACCAATTTTTCATAGCGCATTCCCTTTTGATCTATTTTGTGTCTGAATGTTTGTAGTTTCCGGAAAATTTCCCCTGAACTGCTGTTCTCACCTCATTTTTAAATTAAAAATGATTTTTAAAAAAGATTTAAGGTTTTTTGGAGTTAAATCAGAACAGCGTCGCTTAATTGTTTTGATGATTAATTCGATTGTTATCTTTAAAAAAACCTTGTAACGAACATCACAAAACACCCCAATTGACCTCTGTCAAGTTTTCATTCAAGAGTACCCGTTTGGCTGTCAAGGTTTTCATTCAACTTGAGTTTGGATTGTTTCTTGTTCTCTCGTGAAAAAAATTCAGGAACAATTTCAAAACCCATTTGTGCATCGTTTTTGGCGCACTAGGTACCTACCACGCGCTATACACACGTCCATTTTTTTGCGATGTTGAATAAAGACATCAAAGATTGTTAATAAAGACAACATGTTGTTTATTATTACTGTTGCTTGTTGTTATTTTCAAACCCGTCGCTTGCCTCTTTGTTTAAGATGCTCTTTTCAAACTGCGCCTCATGTCCTCTTGCGCACCCTTTAACAAACTCAAGTTATTTATACATACATGTATGTAACGACTGCATATATTTCGTAGGTGAACAAAAAGAACATAGTGGCAAAAGGTGTTCAACGGATGGTTAAGTTTTGAACGCAAAGCAATTAAACTATAAGTGCGTTTTTCGAAACGAAGCGATTTTTTGGGACTCAAATTGCCAGATATCAAATATTACATTGTCCGTCTCAGGTCAGGTCCCATACCAGATGTAAGAAACAGCAATTTTTTTTGTCGCTTGTTTGGTGTACGAGATTTAACAAATTGACACAGTTAAAAATTTTTTTTGTTATTTGTTCGTTGCTCGGCGCGTACATTTCCCGCTCATGTGAGGTCTTGACGTCTAAAAATTATTTAAAATTCGAGAATTGTCCTCATTCGTCCTTTTCTCTGACACAGCGAAAACCTTACATACAGTAGTTGTCTAAGGTCGGTTTATACTCTGACTGCCTGGTAGTAGCAGTCAGAAATTTGTGACTTCTCGTTCGGTCAGCTCATTAACAGAGCAAGAACAGTAGACGGCAGGCAGCAGTAAATGGACAGAGCGGAACAGGCAATCACTACAAGCAATCACTGCCTTGCCGGTCACTTCTGCGTGGTAGTGACTTCTCCGGATTTTGACTTCTATACTTCCCGGAAGTCAGAAGTATAAATCGACCTTTATGCGAACCCTCACGTGATTGTAAGATCATAAACACCCTGTTGCATGCTTTTTGATCTTCTCAGAGTAGGTTTTAGCTTTTCATAGAAGAAAATTCGGGCTTTAGTTTTTCTCAGAAGAAAATTCCAGTGAACAATACATACACACACCATACTATAATCCTGGATTATCGGGTGCTGTAGTAGGTGGGTATCCGTGGGTATGGAATTCTTATACACCTATAAAACCACAATATCGTCCTGTGGTTTGATATGCTGTGTGCGACAATGAAAACAAATAATCTCATGCACACTTTTTTGCGTTTCTTGTCTTCAGAATATATTCGGCAACAACAACAATATTCCCAACAAACATTGCATGTTTTCACATTGTTGCATGCGCAAGCACCTCAGAGAAAGAATGATAAATCTAATGCGAACCTGGCCAGACACGTGAAACATCAGGATGCAAGATTCGGCCATGCATGGATGCTTCGTGCTAACCTTGGTTGTAACGGTCAGGCGATTCAAAACTTTCCTTTTTCTTCAACATGGCTCCAAATTTTTGACAGAGTGAAATAATTTCCAGGTTTGCCATTGCTTTCCCTGGGGTTGGGAAGACACCGACTATATTTCGGGGAGCTCCTCGGACTACGGCGGGGCAACTGCGCCCGAACCGATCTATCACTCACTGCCAACTGAATTGCCATTCGAGAAGAAACACGGTCAAACCGCTGGCGTTCCCCCACAAGGGCAGTACGTAAAACGCGCGCAACCGGGTCCTCCAACTGTGGTGCCCTATGGCGTGCCCCTTGCCTCCCAACAA
Organism: Rhynchonema sp. JSB1_4; assembly: GCA_030248065.1. NCBI lineage: Eukaryota > Metazoa > Nematoda > Chromadorea > Monhysterida > Xyalidae > Rhynchonema > Rhynchonema sp. JSB1_4. The sequence goes on from JASAMV010006027.1 coordinate 39,415, forward strand.
CAAGAACAATCATACGGAGGTGCGGGCGTGCAGGCGCAAGGAAACGCTGTGTTCCAACCTCCCAGTCAGAATCTGGGAACGCCAGCAGCATCAAGGAATTTTGTATCAGGTAAAGTTGCTAACTGTAACTGATTACACGTCGATATCAGAAATTATCTAATTTGACATGTGAGCAAATCTGTGCAATATGTACGTACATAGTGTACCACCCTATTATTTTGCAATTCCTTGTGAAAGATCGGCTAGTATGCTTTGCAGCAATCGTGAAGCAAAATAGTCAGTTCTAAAAATAAAAATGTGACACTACAACTGCGGCCTGGAGAAAACAACCGGTCACCTAGTTTGATGCAGGTTCAGGTCACCCACCACACCGATGTTTCAGCAACGCCTGACGTAGTGTGTCGTGACGACCGTATTAGTGTGTCCATCCCCACCCAACTACCGTACACCGGGCGGATATACGTCAGTGGCCAGTCACACAAACAGAGTTGTATTGCACATTACTACGGCACAACGGATAGACCCATGATCGAAATCCCGATATCTGGATGCGAAATGAGTATCGATCGGATTGTGAGTTGCGGCTTTATTTCGAATGTTTTGAAAAGGTTTTAGAAGTGCGTATTTGTTGCTGCATTTATTGTATGGGCAAAATCTCTCTCGTTTTGCGGTCACACGGCCCTCCAGTGCATTGGTGCACCGCCCTGTCTGCGAAAGCAGACACAAAGCACGCAGTCCTGTGTAACTTGCATTTAGAAATCGTTGATAATGCTCAAATCAGTTAGGCACAGTATATTCATGCAAAAACAACAAATACATTACAGTGTAAGCCTTGAATTGGCATTCTTCTATTCAGACCGATCCAGTGTTGGGTGTCGAGTACACAGCACCAATCGTGGTCAGTTTCCACACCGAGCTGTTGACCGAGTCTGACCGTCTATTTCACGTCAAATGTCGCTACATGCAAACCGACAAGGCGTTGGGCTCGTTCTATGAAGTCGGGTTAGTGATGATGTTTCAATTTTTGATTTTTTCTATAAATGGTGTTTTTTCTCGCTATGTGTCGCTTTATTTTGGATGAAACTAAACGAAAGTTGTCCGGTTACGGAAGTTAACCGAAACTCGGTTCCAACTACACTGGGGGCTTGATCTAATGTTTCAGCGCGCTACCAACGGAGATCATAACGAGTGTGTTTGCATCACCCATGTGTCGTTACACCCTGCATTTGAATGCTGACAATGGGCCCACTGCTGGGCTGGCCAGGATTGGGGATGCGGTCTACCACAAATGGACCTGTGATTCAGGTATGGCATGTTTACATGCGAATTTTACATGTCCTAAACAGTATATAAACTGACAGTGTATTTATTTTATTATGCGTTGCAGAGTCGCACGCGCTCAAAGTGCGCAATTGTTATGTGGACGACGGGCTGAGTCGGCGGTACCAGATTATCGATGAGTATGGGTGAGTGGTTCATGGGAACTCCAAGTATATTTCATTATTTTATTACACTGCAGCTATACGCACTACAGTCCCTTGTTAATCTTTGCAATTGGAGAGGCTTTTTTTGGAAAAAGCTTGGCTCTGAGCCTGAGCCTTTTGGCCGGAAGTTCCCTTCGGAGACTTTATAAACATATGTGTAGTTAAACAAGTACCATGATGTCATGGTCACGGCGAACGAACCAGGTCACACGCGAATGCTTGACTCCAAAGTATACCATGCCTGTTCGCGTAACGTCATCTCATACACAACGTGGTTTTTGGGCTGCGAGAATTCGGGTGCCGATCTGTTTTCACTGACGGTCGGCACACCATCGTTTTTGTCATTACGAATGCCCAACCCAATCGTTCCCATTGTGCAGATGTCCCCGTGACCGCACAATCCTGCCCGATCTCTACTACGATGCGTCAATGAGCACGGCCACTGTGAAGACGCACGTATTCAAATTCGCCGACCAGCCACATGTGTACTTCAAATGCGAGATTACGTTGTGTGTGAAGGGAGAGGAGAGCTGTCTCAGGTCGACGGTGAGTCAAAACGACGTTCTGCTTCGTCGCATATTCAGCTCAGTCAACATTCGCAATAGTTGTTGGTCCAGGCCACGCCGAGCCATATCGGTTCGGTCTTATCTTGGTATTCGAGATTTGTTGATCACAGCAATGTCACTAATTTGACTGTGCACTGTGCCTAAAAATTGTTCTGAGACATGTTGTGCAAGAAAAATCCAACGGTGGGGACCGGTTACCGACCAATTTTGATATTTGTCACGCACTTTTTCAGTATGATGTGGGAGTGCCAGACTTTTTGTCCTTGGTCTGGTCTGTTGTCTGTAGTTGCTGCTATCACCCACCCACACTTTTCTACTTGCAGCCGCCACAATGTGAGCAAGGCTCCGCGCCAATAAGCGATCAGCAAAGTTTCCAACACCTGATTCCGTCGGATGTGGGTGAATACTATGCCAGGTTTGATTCGCCGACGATTCAGGTCCGACAACCCGAGAAACCCTATCAGGCACTGCAGCAGCACGATAAGGATAACAGGTTCGTGGATTTTTCAAGTTTAGTTCCTTGTTGTTGTTGTGGAATACACCTCCCTCTTCTTGGTTTGTTTTCGCCTGACAATGAAATCTGATTTCGAATAATCAGATATGGCTCACAGGCACGGTGCACCATTTGTCGGCACATACAGTCAACTCTCTATAGTGAATCGATCAGGATTCACATTTTTCTTCACTGCTAGTCGGGACCCGTGCCTACGGCCCGGCTACAGCGCCGCGCCCGTGTGGTGCCCCCCCCCCCCCCCGAACACCCGTTAGCATACCCAAAGCTACCCTTGAAAATTGAACCGTGCCCCCGAGGGAGGAGCCACACACATACACACATACGTCTTCCTGTTTTAGTAGTATAGATTATGGAATATCGGCAGCTTTGAGGACCGAATTCGTTTACCACATGGAGAAGTCACTATTACGGGAAGGTTCACGAGAGAGTAGTCGACTTACTTACAATACATTACTGTGGTATAATTACAGGATACGTCTGCTACGCGATTTCGCCATCGAACACAATCAGGATCAACAGCCAAACGGTACCGCCAAGCCGGCAGATGTTTCAAATAGCAACAACGTTGAGCAAAACAGTAGCTCATTTGAAGAAAGCATACCCATTAACACACCATCACTGTTTGTCGTGGAACTGGGGGATGAGGGGAAATTGAAAGGTGAGTGGCATTATATCAATTTGATGGTCGTGATCGATTAATCCAATGCTGTCCAGCATATCTGTGGTGGGTGACACACTGATGGTGACCTGGTGCACTGAAAGACAATACGTAAACATTGGTTGAAACACCAAAAGGCAGACAGCCGGCAGCATGGTTGGTAATCGGATAGTATCGCTCTTGGACATCCGAAAAAAATGCCACAAATTTTAGACAGCATTAGATCTAAAATGAACAGCACTGACCGAAATTAGTGGAATCAAAAAAAATCTTATCTTTTAACAAAAAAGCCTGGTACCCAAGACAGATGCGATTGATCACCAAAATTGATATATTGTGATATCCGATTCAGTCATATTGAAATCGACAAAATTGCGAGAATAATCCAGAAAATGCCGATTTTCTCACAGATTACGTCACATCCTCGCCAGCGCGGCCAGTGCCTAACGAGTGCTGGTGTTTATCGAATATCAGTCTGGGTGCTCTATTTATTTCCAATCTAATCACCGCAGCACTATCGCTTGTGTTCGGCTGCATTTTATATCAACGATCCAGGAACAACGCTAAAATACATGAGCTAACGTTCAGATAGCGCCAGATAAACAAAATGTTTATGTAGTCTACTGTACCTGAAATCGGACAGCATGGTCAATCTTGTGTACAGGATACAGAGTCCAACTTCTTTTATGATTGATGATATGCTGCAAATGAAGATTGAGTGATTATTATATATAAAAAGTTCAAAATACGCGGCCAGGGGCTAAGCTGTGCTTAGGAACTCAAGAATTTGAACTCGCCATTTCCTGTGCTTCTCATATCCGTGCATTGTTTCGTATTTATTGTTTTTTTTGTCGATTACTCATGTCAAATTTGAAGAGAATTACAGTACGTTATTTTGGCACTATTTTTGATGGTTCAATAAGTGAAAGCTCATGACTCTAGATGTTTGTTAATGTATACATAGATTAAAGTATGTATCCGTTCGAAATAAAAGTTACACCTATAATTCTAATATGCGCCGATCGGACGCAAATTTTTTCGAACGCAGAAGCCTATGAAATTACATCTTAGCTGGATTGATGTTTTATCCCGAACTTGTACACTACATAAACGAATAACACAAACAGCATGTATCATCGACCACCAATCATGCGTATAAAAATAATACACACGTGGCCATTTTTTTACACGTGGTCGCAGCGCAAATCAACAACAACAATTACAAAAATCATCCATTTGTACTGAATAATTTCACGATTAAAAAATCAAAGTTGGCCGTCATGTATTTTTCACCAACGATTGCCTTGGTTCTGCTGTTCAGCCATGGTGGTCAATGTGCAGTGCGACTTTTCGGCCACATCATCAGATGCGTTACGGGTAGAAACCCGGCTGCCTACCTGTCGTATGGATGCTTTTGTGGAAAGGGAAATGTGGATGTGCCGCCCGTGGATGACATTGACAGGTATAAGCCTATTTGCGGACGGGAAACTGGTGCCCTGGCATGTCTGATTCATTCTGATTCCTGGTAGTGCATTGGAATTGCAGCATAAAACTGCAGGGCACCGAAAGCTTTATACAGTACATTCATGTAGTTACGATTCTAAAGATTTGTTTCTTCCGATTTCGATTCATATCATGAAAATTAGTGTTTTCCAGGACAGTACTGTTGTTTTGCTCAGATATTCTTTTGACCATGGATTTTACAGTATCCACACGCTTGTACATGTATACACAGTGATTGCATACCTTTGCGTTTAGGTGCTGCAAACTGCACGACAACTGTTACGACCATACAAGCTACCACGGTTGCAGCGGTATGTTGCTTTCGAAGCCATACTATCAAGTCTACCAATACACGTGTGACAGCACGGCTGAGCGCGATGAAAATCTACCACTCCTACCGGGGGAAGCGCATTGTGTCCCAAGTGAGGATGCGATTTCAGAACAAGTTCATACACCTGCATAAGCCAGGTCGTTACCGTAATTGGCAAGCTAGGCTGTTAACATGGAATTATTCCCGTGGCGATGTGATTGAGTATCGAACGCGTGCAAGCCACGTATGGTGTCGGTGGATTTTGGAACACGGGAACAAGACATTGCACGGCGTGCACGCCATTTTATGCCCTGTTTGGGGTGGTCCCAAAATGTATCCATTTCAGTAAATAATGCCTGTGCCAATCTGGCATGCGAATGTGACGTAAAGGCAGCTCGATGTTTCGCTGAGCACGACGCCAGCTACAACGCGTCAATTGTTGGCAGCTGTCCAAGGCAGAAGAGCAAGACAGACAACATTATAGACATTGCCGCGAGCTACTACCAGAAGTTTGAGAGCTTCATGACAAGCAAATCAATGTGGGTGTTGTTCACCGTGGTTATTGTGGGCCTAATCATTACGATAGTGACATTTTTTCTCTTATGGAAATATCTGTTTCATCACGAAATGGCGCCTGCTGATGCGAATGCTGACAATAATTAAAGAAAGAAAAGCGTCCCGGAAGTGTGGTAGCACTATCTAGATTAGCATATAACTGGCGGATACCAATCCTGAGTTGCTGGGCTGGGTCCTGGAGGAGTTGGATAAAACCGAGGTCTAACCTTCTTGGTATCTAAAAATGTTGTGTATAGTCTGAGCACGAGCTCATTAGACGACTTTTTTGAAGTTGACTTGTGCAGATACAATAACATTCCGGTTCCACGTGTTTCTAAAATTAGGAGAAAGGCACGTATTTGATAAAAATACGGTCTCCACCTTGGTGCCTAAATTCCCTTTTGACTCCCAAAACATTTGTGTGTTGAACAACGTTGCTGTTCGCGTAAGCACGCAACAAATTGAGGTCAGCCCGTTGGAACTTGTCATCTCTCTCGGCCCAATCTCTTTCTTTTGGTTTCGAAACACGTGTAAGCGGAGCATTTTTTAATCTGGCCAAGCAAGCTTTAAAAAGGTCATCTCATTAGCTCGGGGTTGTACTTGGTTGTGGGCCACACTTACTATACTGTGGTCCCCGTAGAAGCTATGAAGGATATGGGCTAAATACCAATTATACTGCTTCTATATGTTGATATTAGTAACCGTTTGGCACTGCTCAAATAGTAGTGTTGTGATCAAATTCACCTAATACCATGATATCAAGACTCAACCTTAATTTGCTGTTTATGACGGAAATAATTGTTACCGATAAGACAATAAAGAAAATTTTAAACGTACTAGACTTCACAGAGTAAAACAATGAAATTCAGCGTGACATCCAATAAATACACACACGATAAACCGGACTGTGTTTGAGCACTAGAGAGTAAAAAAAGAATGTTATGAGTTAAAATTAGCCAAGTATGCATGTCTTGTTGTAAATTAACACACGTTAGAAAGAAGCAGGCGTCTTTGAAAGTCACGCTTCGAGGATCGTAGTGTTGGTAGAGTTTCCTTTCTACAATATGATGGTGTCTAGCCTCAACGCGCCCTATTTGCTACCTCGGTTTCTTCCAAGGAACATGAGATGAAATGAGAGGGTCGTGGTGCCTTTGGCCTTTGTGAGAGAACAATTCGTGGGTTCCAAAGAAAAAAAACCGGTATGTGCGGCGCATAGGCGATCTCAGTCCCACCGTGACGAAGGTGCGTGCAAACGCGGGTATGATATGTTTCCTTTACCTATCTTTCTTGGCAATGAGTTTATGAAACATAGCGAGTATGATGATCAAGTAAAGAAAATCTATACTACTAAAACTGAGCAACTGAGTGTGTGTGTGTTTTCACTTTTTTCGTTTGTCATTTGAGTTGAACGCGTGGCAAGGATATTCAGTTTTGAATATTCGAAAATGAGCACATGTAAAATTTGAAGCATATTTTCTTTGCTGATCATCATGCTCGCTGTATTTAGTAAACTCATTGCCAAACTGCTCATTTACCAAGAAATATCAGTAAAAATAAATGATAATTATAGGAAAGCGTAAAGTCTCTGACGGTGCTTTTTAACGGGCTGACGGGATGCAGAGTGATAAATCTCTGAGGAAGCTTTCTAACGGGCTAACGGGTTGCTGATTAGTAGATCACTGAGGATGCTTTCTAAAGGCTAACGGGATGCTGATTAAAAAAATTTTGAAGATGTTTTCGCAAGGGCTAACGGGTTGCAGACCACTAACTCTCTGAGGATGCTTTCTCAACGACTAACGGAATGCAAAGCGCTAAATCTCTGAGGATGCTTTAACAAAGGTTAACGGGATGCAAAGCGCTAAATCGCAGAGGATGCTTTCACAAAGGTTAACGGGATGCAAAGCGCTAAATCGCAGAGGATGCTTTCGCAAAGGTTAACGAGATGCAAAGCGCTAAATCTCTTGGGATGCTATTGTTAAAGCTAACGGGATGCAATGCTCTAAAACTCTGACGATGCTTTCGCAAGGGGTAACGGGATGAATGAGCTAAATGTCTGAGGATGCTTCCGCAAAGGCTAACGGGATGCAGACCGCTAAATCTCTGAGGATTCTTTTGTAAAGGCTAACGGGATGCAGACCGCTAAATCTCTGAGGATCCTTTTGTAAAGGCTAACGGGATGCAGACCGCTAAATCCCTGAAGATGCGTGTGCGGAGGTTAACGGGACACAAAGTGCATATTCTCTCAGGATGCTGTCGCAAAGGTGAATAGGATGCAAGTCGTTCATCTGTGAACGGAATGCTAAGCGTTGTACGGTCCAAACCCGGGCCGTAGGCACGGGTAATCGCCTAGTACACTTTAAATATTACACATGCTCATTTTCCAATGATTAAAACTAAATGTCCTCGATACGCTTGCCATGCATTCAACTCAAATGCCAAAATGTTGACATACACACTCTGTTCCTAGTTTTGCAATTCTCAGTTTTACACTTTCGCATTTTGATTTGCTGATCTCTCTTGGTAATGAGTTTGCTTGCACGCAAAAGCAACCACACCCAATGTATTGAGCGCAGTAATGTTCGTCTGTTTCGCCCTGCTTTCGCAGACAGACCGAGGCGCCAGGGCTCGTCAGTGCGAACGCCTCTGGCAAATTTGCCTCCAAAAAGACCCACGCTGGCCTTATAACATCACTGCGTGCAAACTCATAAACAGAGTTTCGTCACATATGTGCATAGCGAAGGCAGAGAACCACTACAAGCAGTGCACATAGTGAAGTCACAATGCATTGAGCGCAGTAATGTTGGTCTGTTTCGCCCTCTGCTTTCGCAGACAGGCCAAGTCACGCTCATCTCTGTGAAAAGGTAGGAGATTTGAGCCTGGTTCGTTTTGCCAGTTGTGCTTGCCAAACAGCGTGACAGGCTTTGTGGCCATGATGATCACTACGCAACTTTTTTAAGTGTCCACGTTTGTTTTTCACCCAGTACAAAATGAATACCGTATGCGCATTTGCCACGCAAGTTGCAGAAAAGGTGTTGAGGACAGACAGACTCAGCTCTTATTTTAGTAGTTCAGCTATTTTTACTGGATAACTTCACGATAAAAATCAAAGTTCAGCACTTAAGTTGGCTGTAATGTATGCTCTGCCACGAATTGCTCTGCTCTTGCTGCTCACCGCCAATGTTGAATGTTCAGTGCGACTTTTCGGCGAGATAATCAGATGCGTTACGGACAAGACGGACGCGACCGCGTATCTGCCGTATGGATGCTTTTATGGAAAGGGAAATGTAGATCTGCCGCCCATGGATGACATTGACAAGTAAGTGATTTCTGACCGCTGTCAGGTGCACTTGCAAGCTGAGGCTACGTACATACCTTGTGCCGGTTGTGCAACACGATACAAAATTGCTAGACGTAGACGCTGCTCTCCAAAACTGGAAAGTACCGACAGTAGCAGGGTTGGAAAAAATATTTTTATATTTGGAGAGATTTGACCAAATTTGCCTCAAAACGCGCAAAAACGGGAAAAATGCAACTTTACTTGACAAGTCACTGTTGTTGTGACTTGGTTTGCATCACTATGGTGGGTGTTTACGTCATATCGGTGCGATCCGACAGTCTGCGTTTCATATGGACCAATGATTGTTGCTCCATGTATCAGACACAACAGTTTGTGATCGAATAAGCAAGATTTACTCATAAACAACACAGGATTCAGAGAATAAGCTGCATAAACACCACTTGTCGGGTAGCTGAATCAGTGGTATCTGACCGATCCGATTTGGTATGGCATCGAAGCATCACGTAGGTACATGCACTATGTGTCTCACGCATCACCGGAAGGTATTATAACATCATTTGAGGCATTTTAGACATCAAATACAGCCCCAAAAGTGATTTTGGGAAGAAATTTTTCAACGCTTGAGAAAAAATGACAAAAAATAACCCCCAAAAACGCCAAAACGTTTTGTTCCCCCGAGAAAAATTTAAAAAATTTCAATGTTTCAAAAACCTTTTTTTAAATTTTTCTTGAAAAAGAGATTCTTTTGCCCAACCCTGGACGGTAGTTTCGATTCTAGAGATTTGTTTTTAGCTTCTGTGTTCGGCAATGAAGAGTCTTCGGTGAAACCCCTCCGTTTCCAAAGCACATGGATACTTACAGTAAGTCTATTGTTCTCACAGGGGTTTTTCAGTTTCCGTCACTTTTAGGTGCTGCAAAGTGCACGACAACTGCTACGGACACACAAACTACCATGGTTGCAACGGTATCCTGCTGACCAAGCCACACTTTCAAATCTACAAATACGAATGTGACTCACCAGCTGAGCGCAACGAAAAGGGGCGGCTCATACCGGGAAAAGCCAGTTGTATTCCAAGTAGGACGTGATTTCATAACAAAGTTTTTTGTCCAGCACAGGTCATGTCATCCCGTAATTACCCAGTTAGGCTGCTAACGCGGGCCTTTTCGACCTGGGCACCCACGTTACCCATGTTACCCATGTTACCTAGCCACAGGGTCTGCGCCACAAGCCTGGGTTCCCTGGGTACCCAGGTCGAAATGTTCGCGAAAAAAGCGTGGGTGCCCTGGGTACCCAGGTCGAAATGCGCATGCGCTTGCATGCACATGCATGCCGACTACGGCGTAAGTGTGAAAATGATAGTCAGAAAAACAACATTTCCGAACACTGTAACGCCGTATCACGCCGCGGGCTTAGTGCAGTCATGATAGTTTGAATAATAACAACAAGCAGCCATACATGGCGTCGAAACGTGTTTGAAAAAGTCAATTGGAAAAACACAATTAGAAAAACACCACTATTCATTTGACACATACAGACAGGCTTAGTGCAGTCATGATAGTTTGAATAATTACAAGTCAATTGGAAAAACACAATTAGAAAAACACCACTAGACATTTGACACATACACACATTTTAGATTAGCACCCCAACACCAATAAGACACCCCGACAACCGTGAGACCGTAGTGGCGCACCTAGAACTGGGCCACCCAACGCAACACAGGCAACACACAACACAGAACGCGCAGGCATGCGCGTGCATGCTGCATGCACAAGCCAATGCGCGTGCAAGCAATATGTGCATGCACATACAAATTTAGTTTCAATTGGGTACCCAGGGTACCCAAAAGTAGGAGAATTCGCGCGCGCACGAATTCTTATACATGGGAAAAGCAGAAATTCCAAAACTGCGACCTGGGTACCCACAGCCAGCAAAAGGCAGATATGTGAGGCAGCCGCAGCCAAAAAAAGTGCTTTATGCCAATCCCGAACACACGTGGACATATTTAGTTGACACCCTGTAATTCCAAATCTTATTTCCGCTTTTTTTGAAAAATCTGCCTCCTATCTTTTGCATGGTGGGTAACATGGGTAACATGGGTAACGTGGGTGCCCAGGTCGCTATGGCCTAACGCGGAATGTTTTCACGTGGCGCTTTTATTGGACATCGTACGCGTGGCAATTGTTCTCGCCAAGCCACGTGTGTGGTGTCGGTCGATTTCGTATGAGAAGCTGGAAATTTTGTTCATCAGGTGCATGTTATTTTTGGGGTGCTTAAAAAAATTTCTCCGTTTCAGTAAATAATGCCTGTGCCAATCTGGCATGCGAATGTGACTTGAAGGCAGCTCGATGTTTCGCTGAGCACGACGCCAGCTACAACGCGTCCATGAGAGGTGTTGGGAGCTGTCCTAAACTTAAGACCAAGGCGGAGAACATGGTCGACATTGCCGCGAGTTTCTATCAGAAATTTGAGACCTTCATGAAGAGCAAATCAATGTGGATCTTGTTCATTGTGGTTGTTGTTGGCATAATCATTACGGTGGTAACATTTTATCTCTTGTGGAAATATCTGTTTCATCATGAAATGGCGCCGCCTGCTGATGCCAATGTTTGACAATAATTAATGAGAGAAAAGACGTCCCGGAAGTGTGGTACCACTCCCATGTTGCAATCTCACCGAGCTTAACTTGAGTGCTGCTTCACAACCAGAGAGAATTTTGTTTTTCGGAAATCTCTCAGGTTGTGAAGCAGCAAGGAAATTTTTGTTAATAGTAGGTTAATAATCGTAATCAAGAGGGAAATAAGAATTTTTTATGGATTGCCACATGTTTTTGCTGCACTTTGGGAACAGATCTGTCAGTGAGCAGTTTAGCGACTGAAGTTACTTTCCGTGGAAATAATATTGTCTTAAATAATACTTCATAAATAATAGAGCTGAAATTAATAACCGTTTCATACTGTTGAAATAGAAGTGTTGTGATGAGTTTCACCCAATGCCGTGAGCAGTCAAAATGCAACTAATTTCCTATTTGTGATGAAAATTACCGTTTATACGGATAAAAGCAATAAAGAAATGAACATTTTAAATATGCAAGATCACAGAGTCGAAAAATGAAACGAAGCGTGACATACAATAAATAGACAGGCGATAAAGCAGAGTTTGTTTGATCACTGAAAAAAATGGAAAAAAATCAGATAAAATAACAAAGTAAATTGATGATTTCGTAGAGCGTTAAAAAAAGCAGGCGTCTTCGAAAGCAGTTTCGAGATTTGTAGGGTTGGTAAAGCTTCGTTTCAACAACTGGATATTGTCAAGCCCCAACGCGCCCTGATTGCGACCGCGGTTTTCTCCAATGAACATTATCTGAAACAAGACTATTTTCGGTTGCTGGTCTTTTGAGAGCACATTCGTGGGATATTGATGAATGAAAAATTCCTGTCTGTGCGGCCCGGCCCGGCCAACAGGATACGTTCAAGCCAGCGCATCTGAATCTTCATGTTGTGTGGTGAACACGAACTTTTTTATCGACACGAGCTTTGGCAGTAGCTGGTGGAATCTTAAACGAAAAAATGGAAGTACTCCACCCCCACCACGCACCCTGGTTGTACCAGCAGGTACGAGTGCGTTCTGCGTCGTCCATCTACGATCGTTGCGCGTCGCCTTCTGATTCGTCCCGATTGGACAGCTCGACCGCGTAACATCGTCGAAGCAAACCTGATGTTTCACGGAATGTTATATTAATGAGATTCACATCTGTATGTTATAATACTAGGCACAATGTCGCAAAACCTTGAGCTCCATGTCATAAACAGCCTCGTAAACGTCATATCTAAGGACGAGTGCTTCGTTTGTTTGAATCAGCCCTGAGTCCAAGCCCGCTGTTTCGCCAGGATGCAGATACACCGCTAGATATTTGTCTGCTTCCCCGTTCCCTGAGTTTACTTTCAGTAAATGTTTGAAACATCATGGAGCACAATGCGCGAACGAAATTCAATCATAAATCGTAAGACTCACGGCCATTCTTGACGCCTGTGATCTTGTTCTGAAACGATATCTTATATGATCTTATAAAGCAAACTATGGATGAAGATTATTGAACAACAATTACAAAGTAGGATGTAAAAGTGCTAAAATCACAAACATTAAACTGTCCGCTGATAATCTGAAAATTCTGATCAACGATTCCAAGCAGTGGAGAGTCAAAGGCCTCTGTGCCATCAATGTACTGACACGGTGGCTCTGCAAAAATTAATTTTGGATCACGAAGCAGATTAACGATTGACGTTTTTAGAAGAGGAAGATGATGTCTCCCCTTCAAACGTACCCTGGCACAACACTCTATTGCACGTGTCTCGTCCAACAGCCGGCAGAGGCGTCGTGGTGGTCGTGGGCCTGGGCCTGGTTGTTGTGGCCGGTGCAGGGGTGGTGGTCGATTGGACGCAAGGTGTGAAAGAAACATGAATGTCGTCGAGAATGGCAACGGTGCCGTCGGACTCGAGGAAATGGGACGCGACAATGACGATCTGGAGTGATAATCGATAAATACAGTAGGTTGCGAAATATAGCGATGCTTATTTAGTGCGTGTTAGGTTGTTGGGAAGAGATGGTCTTAGCCAACAATTGGTCGCTTGCAGATTCAGAAACTTTTACCGGGGAAATGTAACAAGGTAGACAAGTAATAAAAGGCGGTTTCTCGCTGGTGGGCGCCTAAGCGTGCCTAAACTCAAGCGAAAGTCATAACATTAGCCCAAACAATCAGTTCGCTGTTGACTCCGACTAGCGCGCAGCCTATCCCCAGCAAAACATCTAATCATTTCTCCATGTGTACCAACATCGAAATTCCTGCCTGCTGGCAATTTTACAGTGCTCGGACCGGGCGAGTTCTTGTTTGGCAGAATCTGGCAATCCAACAATTGATCGATACGATGGTCGCGCAGCACTTTGCATACTTTCAGTTCGGCCTCGGCTGTACTCCAATGGCTGCAAAATTAGGGGGGCATGCGATTCGGTTAGCTTCCGTTATTTTTTTCTGTCGGTTTTTATTCGGTTATTGTTAGTTTTTTTTATGTGTACAGCTCAGCTTTCGACCACCAATAAAGCCTGATGGTAATCGGAAACTTTCTGAATAACTTTCGCCTCAGCGAGATCCGTCAGGGAGAGGGACCATTTATCTACACGCAAACAAATCAAAGAGCATTCTGCACAGCTTCCTGTAATAATCAGTAAACCATATAATAATCACTAAACCATACGGACACCAAGGTGCAAATAATTTTACGTTACCCTGCTGTTTAGGTATAGGATACCTGTACCGGTACGAGTGCAAGCATTGAGAGCTTAAAACAACGAACCCGAGACTATTCCTGGAGCCAGTTTAGACTTTTACGTGTTGTGACTTTGGATAAAATTGAGTTTGGATTCATTTTTGCAGAATCCTACGCTCTGGTGAGTGACAAAGAGGGCCCAGAGGACTTAAAATTGTGACCCGATGTTCACGACATTCACGATATTGCACCTTTTACCAATTTGTGAATAAATTTGGAACTTGTGCTGTGGAACAGAAACCCGCGTGGGTAGAAATGCCCAGCTTCACTGTGGCTAGGGGTAGAAAATATGAACCAAAGTGTAGAATTTTACATTCTACCCCTGATAGAATCTCCACACTTAATAGAAACTGACTCCTGGCAGCAGGAAACCAACAAACAAATGTTTGGTGCACGTGCACTGCAACCATATCCACACCCACCTCAGGCTGACACTGACCGACTGACTGCATGCGATTGTGCACGATCTGAATCTGGCATTAACTGCTTGGTTGTCGTCACTTGCCGCTGTCAGCATGTATGTCGATGCTGAAACGTCACTGTGGAAGTGACTGGGTGATGTTCCAATGCACGAACCACTTTTCTAGATCGTCTAACCAGGCGCAATAGCTCCACCAAAATGTTCGCTGAATTTTAATTGATCAGGTCCGACGCTGGACACGAGGAACTCAAGATCGTCCTGAAGATAATGATGTTTCACTTCTCTGAAGAAAAAGCACTTTTGGCGAACAGCCGACCAAATGAGGAATGGTAACCTGCGGTGGCTTATCGTTATCCCAGCAGCAAGGCTTCTCGAAATCGCACGCCAGTTCCGAACCGGATAAGACTGGGTTGTTTTTGCGACCGAATTCTGCAAAAAATATGCAGCGCATAAATGTTATGTTTGAAGTTGAGACAGCGTGGCGGATCCAGCTTTCGGCCTGGGGGGCCAAATCTCAAAAGTCATTATTATCTAGTGCATGTTTGATTTTTCAACGGTCGTTTTTATCCAGTGCTTGTTTATAATTCGGCGATTTCAAGCTAAATACCACACTAGATATGAGCATGAAATGTTTGCACTTTTTTTGCGCCCGCGACGGCCAAATTCCAATGACGTGGGCGGATCTGACACGCTAAGCGCGGGATTTTTTGGCTTTTGAAGTGTATTAGAGTGAAAGCCTGCGATTTAGGGGTCTTTTTCCTTCTTTTCTCCAGAGGCCACTTTGACCAAAGGGGGCGCCTAGATCCCTGTGGCCCCTTGGATCCGCTAGTGTGAGACAGCCGCTTTTTCAAATGAAACATCAGAGAGCCCCGATCTTACTGCCGCCATCATACGGTGAGACATCGCTGGCGGTGATTCCCATTTTGCCTGAAAAGAAGTTTTTGTGCACCAGGAAGTCATCAGTTCTGATCTCTGATGTAAAAACTTAATGTTGTTGATGACCAGGAAGATCAAGAAAGTTAACACTGATGAAAATTGATATGCAAAAAGTAAGTTTAGAAACTGACGATTGAGCGGATCTGGTGCGCCAACTGGTTGTGCGTCGTGTGATTCTTCAACTAGAATGCTCGATGTTTCACCATCTCCATCACCGCGTAGTGAACGGGCACGACAGCAAACAACTGCAATATGGTTCAGCGATTGAAAAATGTTAGTTTTCAATGGTAAAAGTGATAGGGGATTTGGTGCAAGGATGCAAGACCTTGCTTCAGTGGCACAAGGATTATCTTGTGTGGTGTCGCTTTTGGAGACTTTTAGAACGCGCACAATTCAAAGGAAAGGCAGGTAGGCTCTGAAAGGAAATGTTTCCGAACCCTAGGTATTAGCCCGCGGCTCGCCGAATACGAATGATTATGGTTGCGCAAATCTCAAGATTGACAAAAACAGCTGAAAAATACCTGGCTCGACTGCACAGTTCGCGAGTATTAAGCCAAGAAAATGACAATGTTTCAGGAAGATTTGCATTTTGACCAGCGAAAGGACGGCTATCTATTCCGATTTAAAAGACTTGAATCTGCAAACATAAATAAACAAAGGAAAGCATTTCGATTCTTGGGACGTTTTTTAATGTTGTTGACAGAGAACAAGGGCACCAGGTCAAGGCAAAATTTGTCTAGGTCTCTGGATCGCGTTTAGTTACGAATGACACTTTATTATTTCATAAAAGAGGCCACAAACTCAAAAACGTTGTGTGGAACCGCCTTATTTTGCTTGAAACTGCTTATTAAATTCTTTGTGCCTTGTTTGTGCACCGTGACTTGGAAATCTGATCCAGATGTAAAAACGCAGCACAACGCCAACTGCAAAACAACATACCTAAATTCGTTTTGGCGACAGTTAAGACAGCGTGAAAAGGGTTTTAAAATGTCATCTCTCGCAAGACAAACAACAAAAATAGAACTTCATTGTAAAAATGTGAAGAGTTCATAAATTCACTGCACGAAACAAATTCGCAAAAAACATGCGACTCACTTTTTCCTATTTTTAATGTCGGGCGTTTATTTCAATGTTTCCCGTAACTGATATGCGGTGCGTAACGTTGGACGTTCACCCATGTCACGTACGAAGGTCGTGAAAAAATAATCGCGTCACCCGTTTTATTGTCTGTTATTACACGACAGTATTTTAGAAACAATCGCGTTTTGGTTTTCAGCAGTGAAACACAGCTCCGAGTCAAAACGAAGCAAGAACTTGAGATTGAGAAGACAAAGATAAAGTCAAGCTCAGCTGCTGATTGAGCTCGAGCTGTTAACGGGCTTGAACTTCACACCGCTGTAGCTGTAGAGGTCAGTAGAAAATGCTAGGTTCAAGTTCGCAGAATCGTCTCTTTTACGAAGTTGTCACTTTCCTTTTGGCATGCTGCTGTGATTAAATAACAAAGTCTTGTTATTTGTCATTTGTTATTTGTCTTAGCCAAAAATTAAAATTTTACACAATAATATCAATATGTCAAATTATCAGGAAGTTTGCGGAAGACGTTCATGATAACGTGTTCGTCATGACAGTTCTTAGCATGTTCATTCTGAGGCTATATGTATACATACATGTGTTTGAAGTTTATTTTAGGGCGGGGTAACACAACTTTTATGGGTCATTTCATTTTACTTCATATTTCAAACGTGCCGGTGGTCACCACAGTACCTTTACCATCGGTCGCTGAGCTATGTATGCGTGTGTAGCCATTTTTAATCACTCAAAAAAACAACAGAACACTTTATTGGCAGCGGAAACAACTGGACACTTCCTTAATGTCGAAGCATTGAGATTGCAGTGAAACCAAAATCAATGATGCCTTTTATCAATAATCGACATTGTTGAATAACTGCCCATATTCTCGTTCCGGATTAGCCGCGTCATAGTCCAACTGATAGCCGAGATCCATGACGTATCTGAAGAAATAACATTGGCAATAATTATAATAATAACAATAACAATAATTATTATGAAAATCTAACCTTCTTTGCAAACAAATTAAGTAAAAAATCACTCACGCTCTCTTAACGTTCTTCCCGTTCTCTGGTATCAACTCAACAACAACCGACTGGCCTGGCTTCTTACCGAACAGATTGCGTATTTGGTAGACTGCGTATTTCCCTGAAAATCGGACATTTGGTTTTGAAAACCATTTCTGTTTTTATTCAGATCCTGAGATTCGACTGCAATTACAATCGACAAAGCCTGTGATTGTTTAAAGCACTGCTGCTAGGTATGTTGGACTAAAGCAGCACGTTTTTTTAAGTCACGTTTTCTGCAACAGGGTTGGAGTGCTGACGACGTCGACAAACGTAGACAACGTTCCTGGCTTAATATGCCCTTACCTGCTCTTGTTGGCCATGAGTGCGCTGTTGTTGACAACTGACTGACAACCATCACCATCATGACAGTAGATCGCACGTTGAAATTCATGCTCGTGTGTTGTCGAAAGCTTCGGATCCTTCTTTTGAGCTACGAAAGTAATACGATAAAGACAGCAGGTCGGCGGCGATAACTTGTAATCTTAGCAGTTCCTCGATCAATCGTCCGCCCGCGTTGATTCTTATTACTTGTGTACCTAAAATGTTACGCAAATTAACACAACTTGTTTACTCAACGCTTTTGTCTTTGTGAGCAGGTGCACCATGCGCAGCAGTTCTTGGGACGTCATTAACTGATGATGATGATAATCGATGTTTTGTTTTTGACATGTACACTAGTGAGGTTGACTAGATTAAGATTTGAGCTACGGAATCTTGGTTAGCCAGCTACATAATTGGTCATATGCAATTTGGGAGATTTAGTCGATAGATATGGCATATACTGGGTGGAATTTTCGAAACGGTGTAAAGATCACTTGGGTGTAAAGGTTGGTGGAAAGTTCGGTCGAAAGCTCGGTCGGCGTAGCTCGGTGTAAACGTGAAACATTTCCTATTATTAACGTGGAATGTTTCAAGTTTACACCGAGGTCTATCACACTGAGCTGTCGACCGAGTTTTTCACCGACCTTTACACCCAACTGACCTTTACACCGTTTCGAAAATATCACCCACTGTAAGATATTCAACACATAGGCTCAGCGCGCGCGCCACGCCTTTTTAAAAACTGACCAAGCGCAAAATTCGCAGAGGCGAAACGGTGCGTGGCTGAAGTCCCACCTCCATCGCGTCGTTTGCTATGTGGTATGTATACAGGTTTGACGTCAAATGAGCCAGCCTCCACAGACTCCGTCTCAAGCCGCAACTTGTGTTGTACCACATGCTTATATCAGAAACGCACGTGATGAGCAATTTAACTTACCACAGGAAAGCACCTTATTTTATGTTTTAGTCTGCAAACTACCGTATAGCGTGTGCGTGACTGACCATTAACTTTGCGTATTAGCCTGGCAGTACTAATTGGCCTGTCATGGTTTATGTGCTACAGCCAAGTAAGGGCGGACTTATGTAGGTAGAACACGGAAACCGGAACACGGAAGTGTTTCCGTGTTTTGCGTTCCGTGAAAAATTTTCAAAATCTCGGAACACGGAAATATCGCAGGCACGCAAACGGTGCCTTTCGAGTGATGATGACAAAAGCCAGCTTGCTGAAGTCAAAACGTCAAAAGTTTTCGTGTTGACGCGAAGCAATAATTTTCATGGAAATATTTCCGTGTTCGGTGAAAATAAAAAAATCACGGAACACAGAAACCGGAAATATTTCCGTGCACGGAAACGAGTGAAATAATTTTGTATGGAAATTATTTCCGTGTTCCGGTTTCCGTGTTTAACCTAAGTCCGCCCTTAAACGCTATTCGAATCGTGGGTTGTGAAATTGATACACAAAAAATGTGGTTTTGTGCCCCGTTCCGTTCGAACTCGCTGCACTGTGCGTGCCAGTACTATGGACTTGAAATATGAACATCATGTCCGTAGGTGCGTCATCAACATCGGGTATACATGTATACCAGATCCTCGACTAATTAACGTATTATTTTCATCGAGAATATTATTATGATGCTGGGCAGTACACAACCGGCACTGAATATGGTTCATTCATTACCAAACCAATTCCTGTGTGTTTCGGGGGCGGGGGCAATGAAGTGAAGAGCCACATTTGTTCTCACGGACTGCACAATGTCTTCCTGCTTGCTTGAAAATTTCTTCCCTATCCTCTTTTTTTGCATCAAAAATAAAAACCACTCCTCTGCTTATTCGCACAGCGGTTTGCCAAGAATAAAAACCATGAATATTCTGCTGTAAAAACCACTTTCAGCGAACAGCTCACGGTTCGTATGATCATGTGCCCGAACTATACCAGTATCCCCTGAAGTTGCTCAGACACCTAAGGTTGCATCCACTAGACATCTGGTATTGTGGA
Source organism: Rhynchonema sp. JSB1_4 (assembly GCA_030248065.1). NCBI lineage: Eukaryota > Metazoa > Nematoda > Chromadorea > Monhysterida > Xyalidae > Rhynchonema > Rhynchonema sp. JSB1_4. Next base: position 59,440 of record JASAMV010006027.1, read on the forward strand.
AACAAAGTTGGAGCACAACAAACACTAATTTCAGCCGTTTTGCATTGGGGGCCACCTGGTAGTACCCACACGTGGAATGCGTGCAAACCGCAGCGCGACGAGATTCGTGCGGCAGCAAGAAAGCAGCCCCAAACTGTCATCTTATCTGCGTTGACCACATCAGCATAAGCCGAATTGTGAGAGCCATTGAGAGACCATATGTAATTTTTGCTGGCTAGGATTAGTCGGAGGTGGGTTTGACTTTGACTTGACACAGAAATGTGCTTTCGTAACTCATCCATCCGTCAAACGTCAACCAAACATGTCTGTCTGTGTATGACACTGCTGTATAGCAAGTGCACAAGTGGCTAGCTGCTGCTTTACAATTCTGTGTAAGACACACAAAGAAGATCAAATCCGACCAACCTCGACCTGGATGACAGTGAAGTGCATACCGCCCTTTACTACATAGTTATCTGTATCTGAGAAACGGCTAGACGCTGTCAGGCTACGAAGTGCATGACTCTGACATTTTGCAGCGCAATCTTTTTTGTATAACCACCATTATTGTAACGATATCGTTATCGTTGTGTAGATATTTATTGACTCAACACGCCCCTGAACAAACAGAAAGCCGAGCCCCAAAACGATATAATGTACGCACAGCTGAAAGCAAACACAAACGCCGTTAAAAACAGAAACCTCTATTATTTGCAGCCTTCCAAAGAACTGCATAACATCCCAGCTGTTGGCGAAATATCTGGTTTAGTCCTAGTTTTCTATTTCAATATTTTGAGTTAGAGCGGGTAGCAGGTTGCCTTGGAACCACATCGTGAACCATAAGTGTGAACTTGACTTCGTAAACGTGAGGCTGCATTATTCCGAATCGCTGTGCAAATTCTAATCAAATAACAACCTAAAATGTCGCACGTGGTGACCACCTTATTTTCGCAGAAATTCTTCGGAATCGAGGGAGTTGAAGATGATCTGGTGGATCGCTTGCACTATACATTCACCAGTGGGTTAGTGCACAGATAATGCATAAGCCATTAGCTTCCAATTAGCGATTGTTGTGTATGTACCTTGCTACACATAAGCTGCAGGAGATCAGATTGGTTTTGATCGGATCTATCTTGGCAAGTGACTTTCTTGAACAGGATCCCTATATTTTCTGCGCTCTGAAAACTTCCAAATAAGCACCCAGTGAGGACTTGGGATCCTATTGCAGCATGCAAGGAGCGCTTAGCCATATGTTTGAAGCAGCGGTCCTTGCTTTTGTTTCTCCTGCCCATTTAAAAGGCGTGGTTACATTTATACTGCTCCTTGCTCACAAATCCAATAATATTTTGACAAAAATGTGTTGGAAAGTGAACAAATTTAAAACAAAACAGTAAAAGTGATCGAATTTTAGTTCGTTGCTCATTGACAGGAAAAATTTTTATCCCAAATAAACCCCAATGGAGCCGTACAACACACAATTTTGGCTTTTTTACCAGTGTATTCGTTTCGCTTTTTTGTCTAAGGGAAGGAATTGCAGTTTGCTGCTCGTGTTGACGCTGGGTGTCAGCTGGAAACAGTTCGGTGGCAAACCGATCGAATGCCTCGTGCCCGATCAGCTGTCAAACGTCGGTATTGAAGAGGTTTGGACTGTTTGAATATTTCTTAAACTTTTCAGATTTTCAAGGAAACATGGCCTGTTTTCAAGTACGCCGAGATCTACTGTTTCACGAAGAACACCTATTTTGTGCCGTGGGACGAGCAAGTCCCTGAGCATCAAGGTGACCGCCATCGATCGCAAATATCCTACTATCAATGGGTGCCCTTCTTTCTAATGGTGCAAGCGATGTTCTTTCGTGTACCATGTATGTTCTGGAAACTGGTCGCAACACATTCAGGTCGGTGCATGCAAATTCTTTTGTTCACAAGTTGTGAAACAGACAATTCTTGAATGAAAGGAACGGGCTTGATGTCCGCAAAACTTATCTTCTGTGACTGAAAATTCGGTGCTGCTGGCTTGGTTTTCGTGGATCGGTGTCAAGCCAAATACTTTCTGAAGCAAAGAGGCACCCGTAGTGCACAATACGGGCATTCAGGTAAACAGGTATTGGCTTCAATTAGAAGACGGTTCGGTAAGAGAAAATGCAGTACTTTGCATGGACCATGCATAGAAACAACAATTAGACTTGAAAACTGAAGCACTGAAGTGGTTGTCACCAGCGATCGCGCTAATTCAAAACAAACCGAACACAAATTCCGTGCCGTCAAAGATCGTAATAAAAAAAGCACACAAAAAGCATGAAATCTTGAGAAAAAGACCATCGATGTTCAGCAGCGTGAAAACGGATCGCTTCAATTATTCAAAACTACTAAGCAGATTATGGGTATATGGTTACAATTCTGGAATTTTTGGCGTTTACATGAGACTAGATTCAGTGTTTCCCATTTGCCTTCTCAACATCCGAGTGAGCGTCTGTGCTGTTTGACGACCGTTGGAGCGGCTCTGGCATCCGTGCCATTTGTGGCGCGCTGTGATGGAACGACAAAATGGCTGCATTGGAAATGCCAGACACCGAACTGCCGCCGTGATTCTGTGCAAGCGACTGCGCTTCTGTAGAAATGTGTATTGCTTGACGAGTGTGCACCTGTTGCAATTGCAATCTTGCTTTCCATTACCGGTCAGCGGTCGTTGTCGTTTTCCCGAGTTCTCATCAAAATCGCCCAACGGCCGGGGAGAGTCCAACGGAATGGTGTCGCTGCCCATGATGTACTTCACAGCGCCGTCAAGCTCCTTGTCCGTCAGGCCAAAGCCCTGAACAGATGAAATGACGTGCAACTATTTATGTCTGTGCTTCAATGACACACGTTCAACTCACGGTCAATTCATTTGCTGCCAGTTCATTCACGACGGGTGAGTTTCGTTGTTCAGCAAGTTGGTCGGATGCAGCAGACGGCGTAGGAGAGCCTTGGTTGACGGGGCTGTGGAAAAAAAACAGAACACGTGTTTGGATTCTTCTTACATGCGAAAGTGTTTTAAAATTTTAATTTGGTTCATTCTGCTTGACTTTTGAATTGTGCCAAAACAATTTTCCATAGTAAATTGGCTTCTAGTGTAGTACCTGATAGGTCCACCCGAGTGGTTACTGTCCCGGCGCCGTGGTGACCCGACATGTTGTGCCCGTATGACAGGCGATGGTGTGCGTGACTGACGCTGGGTGTCCTCAATGGCACTCACCATTAGAGCGACCACCATCTCTTTCATGTCGTTAAGTTGGTCAAATGCCTTAACGTTTATCATCGTAATTGTTAAAAAGCAACCACCCTGAAAACCAACTGTTATCATTGAATGGCGTAAGCCATCGAAAATGGCCTTCCACAGGTTGGTAAACGTTCGACTGAGGAGGCTTTTGGTCCATATGATTAATGTGGTCTTGGGATACTGCCCGAATCCGCAAAGCAAGTTCGAGCTGGCTGTGGCTCCCCGGCGTAAGGCCTAAGCCTGAGCGTTCTGGGTGTATAGTCCCAAATTTGCAGAATCATAATTTTATGAGAAAATCATCATTATTCTGCATAAATCGCAGTGTTTAGCTTCTAACAGGAATGTGAGCTTCATGCTGACCTCCATCTGCCCAGCTGTGAACAGTTCATTGACTTTCAAGTTGAACAGGAACAGCGCTCGACGTGTGTTTGTGTCGGACAACTTGCGTTGTGCGGGGGAATGCACTCGGGAACCAGTCTTCCCTGAACTCGGGACATTTACGGGCACGCTGGTTTTGCGGTCATCTGGTGTGGGCAAGTATCGGGGAGAGTTGTGATTGCCTTCTACATGGTCGTCAGCACTTGGAAGGTTCTGAAACAAGCAAATATATTCGAAAAGCTTGCAAAAGCAAGTTCAACTTTGCTGCTCACGGCTTCCCTGCAACGGATATTCAGTGGGTCGGGTAAGGAGGATGAGGCGCGGGGATGCCGGACGAGGGCTATGATTCCCGTTGCCAGAGTCGCGCTGAAGAGGAAGTGGCCGATTTTAATACTCATTTCGAATCAACTTGAAGACGTTAGCATTGAACGCACATGATTGCCTTGGGTAATTGATTTCACTTCCGCAATAATGTTCTGAAACTCGGCTGTTGATCGTGCCTCAGCCTCCTTCAGCTTTTCGATTTCGTGCGAGATCATGCTTCGTCAATCGACAACACTTTGTCAGACTTGTATTTTTTTCAATCAAAATGGTCACTAGCACTGGTTTTGCTCATTACACAACATTGCGAAATCATGGCCATCAAGGCCTAATTGCCAATACAATGAAAGATCAAACAACGACAACAAAGTATAGGTAATAAGGCTCACCTGCGCAGTGATGCAGTATGTATGTCGGTACAACTCAAATGGACTCAGCTTGTTACTCGCGATTTTGGCAGCACTGTTATGCCCCCAGGTTCATCATACAAGTTTATTGCCAACGACCAATCATACGAGTGATGGCATTAATTTTAAGCATGAACATCAATCAGTAGTACATAAACATCACGAATTAATTCGATCCAGATACAGTAGCCATCCAGCAGCACTCGCCCCTTTGTAAGCTGGTTCCCTTCCAAAGGACAGTATCAGCTGCTTCATGTAGGTTCAGTACGATTTTGGATCAGCGATGCAGCAAGCTGCGCTAAAGCATTGGGCGTTATGGAGTAACATGAGTTCGACCACTGTAATGCACGAAGCATTTATTTATCAAGCAAGAACCACATACAAAATGACCCATGACAGATTGACAAATTGACAAAGAAAAATTGCGCGTCAATGTGATGAAATCTTGTTGCAATTATTTGACATCAGATACCATCCACGAAAACAGACAAATGCGGACATGAATGAATGACAAATGTGCATAAAAACCAGAACCAATATCATTTTCTAGCAGACAAAGGGTCGCCAACATGTGTAGCTTCGATGTCGATATATTGAAGGGTTATTTTCTGAAGTCACGCTGTATTGATAGGCTGGACAAGGCACAAATGGTGATATACACTAATTACACTGTGTGGTCTGTTTCTCTGGTCATTGTTTCATCTCGGGCATCGGGACTGTCGCACGTTTAATCAATCTGTTAGGCACGTTTGCGATCATCTTCGGAGCGTCAGCCGTCGCACTGGTGACCGCTTCACGAGTGGAAGGCGGTTCTGTAGTTATGATTAAAATTGATGTTTCACGGACTAAAGTTCTTTCATCATTGACCGATGATGTTTGTCTACCAGTCGGCGAGCAGTATCGTTTTCCCGGTACTGCTTCCTCAAAGTTGAACACCAGCTGCGAACTTCCGTCGTCACCAGCCATCGCATCGTTCTTTGCTCTGGTGAAGTCTTCCTCGCTCAAACGAAAGTCCTGAGAATGTCATTCAACATCTGGACTGAAAACACGCTGCGAGAGAAGGGCTATGTAGTTCTGCTTACGGTCGACACATTGAGTGCCAATTCGTCCACTGTTGGTGAGTGTCGTTGTTCGGTAACCTGGTCGGCTCCAGCCGGTGAGCCTTGGCTAGATTGCACTGGGCTAAACGAAATCATCTTTTCAAATGGAAAGCCATATCTTCTTTTAAGTATGGCCGTTCGTGTTCGCTTGACAGGTGTACATTACACCACATAAACTGTGTGTTGTGATACCCGAATGTGTCACCTTTGTCCTCCCGATTGGCTGCTGTCCGTGCGCCATTCTGTCCTTTTTTGTCTGCGCGTGGCCGGCGACCCTGTTCGTGATGGCGGTTTCGTGTCCCCAATGGCGATCACCATCAAGGTCACTATCTCGTTTTTCAGTTCGTTCAGCTTGTCGAACAGCTGAAATCTATTCATTATTGACCCCGGCATCTGGTTGGCTACATCAGCACGGTTTAAAGGGCTCGGGACATAACCGTAGTTATATACCGCTGAAAAGCATTCTGACAGCCTATGTCACGCACAAATTTTAGGCTCTCTGGAGATTCGCTATCTCTTGGTAGAGTGACTTTTCGTTCCAGAAAAAAGTGAATTTTTTTCACAACTTGCAACGACCGGTGCAGAAACCCCAAATGAGCTGGATGTCACGTAACACGGTGATAGGATTACAACAGCTTTAGGATAACTTGTCATTACAACTTCAGTCGCTCAAACCATTGCTTCACTCCGTGAGGGTGCGAAACGTTCCAAAAATCGGACACATTTTTCGAGAACACAAGTTTGTCCCTAAATTTTGAGGCCGCGTTTTGCGTTGCAGAAATGAAAATACGATGGGGAAATAGGACGTTGTCGAAAGTTCATGGACATAAGGCTTTCAAATTTTAAAACTCATGACTAGCTTCGTGACAGGGTACCAAGAGATTGCGACTCTCCAAGGAGCCTAACATTTGTGCGTAGCATACGCTGTCAGAGTGCTTTCCAACGATGTATGACACCATGCCCTGCAGCCCTTCCTACGGTTATGTCCCGAGCCCTTTAACAATAAAACCTGTTCAATTGTCGAGCCCGAACGAGAACAAAGTGGATCAAAGGGGTTGGGCAACCAAATCTAACCGTGGTCTCTCCAGCTGCGTATAGCTCGTTCACTCGGTGATTGAACAGAAAATGCGCCCGACGAGTGCTCGGGGCGGACAATTTTTGGCGCAGCTGAGTTCTCGGTGAATTTGCGCCCACCACAGCGATGGCGGGCATACTAGGTCGTCTTCGATTGTAAGAGCTCGTCAGATAGCCTTCCGATGCGCTTATATGCAGAGGACCGTGTTGTTGTCGAGGCAAACTTTCCGGACCAACCGCTTCGGGTAGCGGGTTCTGAACGGGAACGAATGTGCGCTTTTTTAATTTTATAACACCGATGTTCGGTGCTGTGTGTGTATTGAGAATGTATTACATTTTATGAGGCAAAGCGAAGTTAATCAATGTCGCAGATGCTTACATTATTGAAAACTTTCAGAAAAGCAACGTTGTCATGTGGCATAAAGAACTCAAGACATACATATGTATACATAGATACAAGCACGGTTGCAACGACAACAAAACCTTTTTCATGACATCGTTTTTTGACTCATGCATACCTGGATAAACTCATCAATTGTAGGTGATGTTACGAAGAATGAGAACCGCCTCCTGCGATTATTTGCATCCTGTTAGAATATGAGCTGTTTGAGAAAACCGTTAGACTTGTGGTTGCAGTTGAATCATAATTCATGTTTAATCGTTGTTTGCATATTATCTCTGAAGAAGTGCACCAGTTGGGCACGGAACGTCAGATAAATTGTGTATAGCATTTGAATTGCGGTACTGCGTCGGACAAGGAAAACAAACAAGCATGTACATACCTGTTAGAAGGTGACTGAAAAAAGTCCTTTTGAGAAGTTCTGTCTCGAAACCACATCAATTTGACACTAACTTCATGATAAACAGGCATCGCTGCCATTGCCTCGCTAAATTTCTGCAGGTTTTCGGCATTTTTCTTCTGTAAGTCCTGAATCTTCACTTGCAGCGGAGTCAACGTTTTGTTTTCCATGGTGCTCAATTGACCGAGTTGACTGACTGACTTAACTTCCCGCCCAAGATAATCACTTCTGGTTACATCAAGAATTGCGGAGGATTGCGAAAACCCGATTAGGCAATCAACCCACCAAAACTGAAATCGAACCTATCGGGTTCCTGGTTCACGCGTGGGCGAGCTTTGTGCCGTACACGTTGGGCTTCGGTGCTGAATACTCGGTCGTTATATACCTCCGATACCTATAATGAATTGGGTTCATCCATTTACCCGTGCGCTTGTGAATCACCAGCACAGTTTGGGTGCGTTTGGTACAGTACGGGATTGTGTGTGAGACGATACCTCATCCCGAGCGATACCTCATGTTGCGCAGTACCTGATTCTGCGACAATACCTCATGTCCCTGTACCTCATTCTGCGACAATACCTCATGTCTCAGTGTCCCATAGTTAAGAGGGAACGAGCAGTTTCGTGCTGATTGTGTCCTGTTAACATAGGTTGGGAAACTCAAACTTGAGTTGCACTTTTGTCTAATGGATACGCACTCACAGCATGCAAACATGAAGCTGAAGGTTGCAGCGATTGCGAAGGAGCATGTGAACTGTAAATTGTGCACTCAGGTCAAACTACCCTCCAACAAGATGAACGTCATAATATACACGTATTCGAAACTTTAGAAGCTCGTGAAAGAACAGTACGTCGCATGCCATTGAAACCATATATCAATCGAATCCGCTCGTCAAGACGCATATGATGGGGCAAGGTAAAATGCTATTGGTTAATTCACGTGACCACAAAACTGGTTAAGGATGCATGAAGTCCATGTGTGCATGCAAAAAGCACGTTTTACCAAGTTAACGTATGGTATGTACTGTATGTACCTAGCTGGTGTCACAGCGAAAGCACTGTATTATATCACTGCCGCACACGTTAGACAGCTGTATTGCTACTACTTGATATCATGCCCACTGGATGCGGCTGAGATCGCCATTTCTTGGTTGTCTTGCCTGCTAATGCCACCAACGCATGGTTTAGCTTAGTCGGCCTGAACTAATCTCCTTTATTTAGCAATGTACTGTATACCTACTTTTATGCACTGCGGGCGATGAATTACTGTTGACACGATCAAAATGTAAAAAAGAACTCACGTTTACCAAGGTAGGCACCCATGTTCAGAGGTACGTACTGTTTCAAAGTTTCGAAAGTTTTGGAATCCAGTGTTGTTTAAGTACTGTACCTGGTTTTACCCCCCAGAAAAAACCGCTTTATCAACTGACGTTTGTGGTGCCATTCGATTGTAGGTATTCCGGTGTTTTTGACGAAAATGTGAATTGGTATAACTGTTTATTTTTGGCTGGAAGCGATAAAATCTTCTTGAACACATCACCTCAGATTGTATCAATACCATGCTACATACATTATACCGTGATTCATTGGGATGCTGTACCAGTTTACATCTATTGTCACGCCCATCGCATGCGACAGCAACAGTTTTGTTGTCTGTCATTCCTTGCTGATTCATAGTACGGATGCATGATCAGCTGGATACCGCCTTTTGACGCCACCTATTCAGAAAGGTATCCTTTTGAAGGTCCTTTGAATTCAGTGGGGCACCTTGTGACCATGCGCTGGTGTACTGTGCGCTTATAACGGCTTATTCTATCGTACTTTGTATCATTCATCTGTGAAACACATCACGCTGCTCAACGTGCCCATGAAACATCAGTACGAACGACAGGCAAGTGGTACCCGTGTATCGAACTTCTAATAGACGGACACCAAGTGCCCATAAACGCACATTGCCACTAACAAGCTCCTTATAGAGGGGCAAAAGGTGTGGTTTTTCACCGCCGGGCGCGAGCTAAACTAGCACCCCAAGCTAACTCCACGTTCAGTTGCATTCGTGACGTGTAACTACATGCAGGGCGCATTTTGCCCTTGGTTGCCATGGCAACCAGTACACTGCATGAGGGTGTACGGTATTTCACGTGAGGTCTTTTCCATATGACATGAGGTACTGCGCAGCATGAGGTCTTTTCGCACATGAGGACAAAAACCCCCACCCCCCCCGGTGACCTGGCAAGTGCGCTCACCCCAGCACACACATACATGCATACCGCGTATGTTTCCAGATCCACAGGTTGCTGCCGATGATATTTCTTGCCCATTCTCGAACAGCTTCCTAAACCGAACAAACAAACATCTCTCCCGCGGGTTCGGGTAAGTGAATGTGGCTCCTGCCGGGTTTCCGTACTGTAGACGGTTCAACAATGCCCTAATTGTGTCCTGATAGCCCCGAGTGTCAATAAATAACAGGGTACTCAATAACAGGGACAATATCAATCATGCACCAGCTAATGCAGCTGCATAACTCGAACTGAGCAACATCAATCAGCTGTTTAAAAAAACGACTGACTTTCCGCAAATGCCATCAGTCGGGCATAGAATTGGGTCAAACACAATGCGTTAAACGGATGAGCAATACATCAAGTACAGTATAGTATTGTACCTACCTCTGCCACGCATAGTACGTACGGGTACATACAGTACCTAAAGTGCCCCAACGGGATACGGCTGTAATGGGTGCATAATTCAAGTTTCTGGCTTTGAACCAAGCCAGCACGGCGTGAATATAACAAACATAACTCAAAATATGGCTGCTGTGAGCTTTGTTACCAGTATTAGCTCAGCTCACCAACTGTAAGCATGTCGCGACGAAGTTTATTCATTTATGTACTGTATATTCACAAAACATACGACTCCAAACTGCACTGCAACTGAACATGCAACGCAAGATCAAACATTCTTGAGCGTTCACAAGCTAGTATTCTAAGCTCACATGCTGCCTGGTCACAACATTAGCTCACACAAAAATGTCACACAACAGTCATTGACGTTGTGCCGAACACGCTTAGATCAATTATTTCGCGAGGCAATTCAATTGGGCCAAAATCTTCAGAAGCACGGGACAGACGTGAGTTTTTTTCAAACTGCACTTCAGGGATTACAAAATTGTGTGCGAATCTACAACGTAAGATGACACATTGTTGTAAGCGTTCACAAGTTCAGTCGTGGGAGTGCTCTAAGTTCACATGCTGCCGCTGGCCGACTTGTTCCCTTCCGCCACGTTCTAATGAAAGAGAAATTGAGTTTCCGAAAAAAATTATTCTTGCTCCATATAGTTGATTTTTATGAAATCGACGTGTTTTACCCATTTTAATTAAATTTTATTTTAAATTTGATCGAATTCAATCGTTTTCGACACACTCTATCATTTTTTCACTTCTTTCTGCAAAAACGGTCACACCCAATTTCTCTTTCATTAGAACGTGGAGGAAGGGGACAAGCCAGCCAGCAGCAACACAAAGTGCCATGAGCTGATGGACGGACTAATATACAGTATGCATACGTATACCTATGGATGGGTTAATAACCAAAGAACATGATGGACGCAATTCCTTCGAAAGCGGGCAAGACAGTTTCTGAACGAAAAGATCCAGTGTCAAGTGCATTGTAGGCATCAAAGTGCATCAACTGGTGCAGCACGCTGGCAAGCAGGGCAACATCGACCTGGCTGTGCGTCGTGATGTTATCGACATGCTCACTGTGCATCTGGAGAACGCGTTGAGGTCAGTGTCACTAAACAATTGATTGAAGTCGCACGGTACTGGATGTGTGGTAAGCAACATGTATCTCCGACTGACCGTCTATTCGCTTCCGCTTTGGTTGTATAGCTCGCTGCCTGTAACCGGCTGCAAGGATGACCGCGCCAGTATGTCGCTCATTGCACTTGCAGCACCTACTGTATACACGTTATAATATGAGTGAACTCCATCCCCGGCACTGCAAACAAATCGGCTTATTCCCGGACATTCCCTAGAAGTGTTCGGTTAACTATGCTTATGCACTTACATTACCACCTTCATCTTACAGATTCCACCGTCGCAGCTCGCAACGTGATGTTTCACCACACTCGGTGCTTCGTTTCCTCAACCTTCCTTATTCGAGCTCCTACGTCGGACTGATGTACCTCTCGACCAAGTTGTTCTATCTGGTGAACACAGTCTTGAGCTTTCTGTGGTTGAATCGGTTCATGAACCTTGATCTTACTGCTGCAATTGGCACCGGCGGTGCATTCTGGGATTTGATGTCTCGACGCAGCAATTGGACGCAGACCGGCCTGTTTCCGCGCGTAACGCTCTGTGACGTACCGGTTAGCATGATGACAATCATTGATTGTTGGTTACCAACCATTATTGGTCGCACAATGACCATATAAGAATTCATCAAATCAATCCTGATTTTGACGTTCAGTCACTCTTGATCACTGTGCTATTTGTGATTCTCACAAAACATTTTCATTTGAAAATAATCTAGCAGAGCACCAACGTTGCTGCGGGTCTGAAACATTTTACTGACTGCATTCTTTGTGTGTGGTTGCGCAACGCAACGTCACTGCCCCGTCACTTTCCTGCTTCACGATTCAGGAAAAAAATTTGACCAATTCTTATGAAGCCATTGTGCGACCAATACCTATTGTAGTGTCAAATTACTGAGACTTCAGTACCCCAAAAGTCTTTTATTTTAGATGCGAGCTCTGGGTCAACTACAGAACTTTACCATTCCCTGTTCGCTCATTATCAACATGCTGAACGAGAAAATATTCCTATTCCTTTGGTGCTGGTCAGTTTTTTTTTCACGGAACCCTTAGGGGTGCTTTTTACCAAATCCCGCGGAAACTGACTACATAGTTATGAGCTTTCCGTTTCAGGTACGTGATCCTGACATTGCTCACCCTCACGTCCACTGTCTACTGGCTGTACGTGATCGTGATGCCTTGTTGTCGACGCAACTTTGTTGTTCAACATTTGGAACTGGCTGATTCGCCATTTGATCCCGTCGGTCAGTGAATGACTTTTGGGACCATGCACCTTGGGTGAATGTTTAATGAATTCTGAAGGCAACGGCTACGAATGCGCGCAATCTGAACCAGAGATTGTGCTTCGTTGTGTGATTTTACAGCAATCAAGTTGCTTTCATGTTTCACACTGTCATTGGTTGACGACGACAATCATCATGCTGACTGCCTCCTTATAATAATTTCAAGAGAGCGCCGGCGAGCTGGACCGTTTTGTGTTCAAGTACCTGCACATCGACGGTCTGTTTGTGCTTCGAATGGTGAACAGCCACGCAGGTAGGGCACAATCGATGTGCTGTTGTTTGACATTATCCATGAACAGGCGCCAATTCAGTCCGAAAACGGGAGTGTGACAGTATATGGACTTCATAACATAAAGTACCGCCAGTTGGGTTTACCTGAGAATGAGGTAAAATCCTCTTAAGTAGGAGTGTGACAGCCCTAAAAATTTATTAAAGCGTCACTAAACTCGATGGTTACATACTGGCAGAATTGTGACACAGAAAGGCCACAGGTTGTCTGAACCCAACTTTGCGATACGAGATAGGACGGAATCGCACGCACCAGTAGCCTGTCGCATTCTGAATAGTACATTGCGCCGTTTGCTTGCGGCTGTGCCGTGGGGCATTTCGACCTGGGTACCCACGTTACCCATGTTACCCATGTTACCCAGCCACAGGGTCTGCGCCACAAGCCTGGGTACCCTGGGTACCCAGGTCGAAATGTTCTCGAAAAAAGCGTGGGTACCCTGGGTACCCAGGTCGAAATGCGCATGCGCTTGCATGCACATGCATGCCGACTACGGCGTAAGTGTGAAAATGATAGTCAGAAAAACAGCATTTCCGAACACTGTAACGCCGTATCACGCCGTGGGCTTAGTCATGATAGTTTGAATAATAACAACATGCAGCCATACATGGCGTCGAAACGTGTTTGAAAAAGTCAATTGGAAAAACACAATTAGAAGAACACCACTATTCATTTGACACATACAGACAGGCTTAGTGCAGTCGTGATAGTTTGAATAATAACAACATGCAGCCATACATGTCGTCGAAACGTGTTTGAAAAAGTCAATTGGAAAAACACAATTAGAAAAACACCACTATTCATTTGACACATACAGACAGGCTTAGTGCAGTCATGATAGTTTGAATAATTACAAGTCAATTGGAAAAACACAATTAGAAAAACACCACTAGACATTTGACACATACACACATTTTAGATTAGCACCCCAACACCAATAAGACACCCCGACAACCGTGAGACCGTAGTGGCGCACCTAGAACTGGGCCACCCAACGCAACACAGGCAACACACAACACAGAACGCGCAGGCATGCGCGTGCATACCATCACAATGAAATTCTGTATAGTTAGATTATTTTCATTGTTATTTTCCAACAGGACGCGCAGGCATGCGCGTGCATGCTGCATGCACAAGCTAATGCGCGTGCAAACTAAATGTGCATGCAAATACAAATTTATTTTCAATTGGGTACCCAGGGTACCCCAAAATAGGAGAATTCGCGCGCGCGCGAAATCTTATACATGGGAAAAGCAGAAATTCCAAAACTGCGACCTGGGTACCCACAGCCGGCAAAAGGCAGATATGCGAGGCAGCCGCAGCCAAAAAAACTGCTTTTTGCCAATCCCGAACACACGTGGACATATTTAGTTGACACCCTGTAATTCCAAATCTTATTTCCGCTTTTTTTGAAAAATCTGCTTCCTATCTTTTGCATGGTGGGTAACATGGGTAACATGGGTAACGTGGGTACCCAGGTCGCAATGGCCTGCCGTGCCTGCACAAAGCGAGGTTTAATCAATGGTCGTGGTGCTTGTGGCACGCATAACGCATAGTGCTAGCGGGTTTCACTTTCTGCCATCTAACCATTGGTTTGCGCCCGGAGCCAACGTCTCAGACGAAGCGCACGGATCTGTAAAAGGTCGATTGGCACACAAGGTGCTGCCAGTGATCGCTTTACTTTACAGGTTTCAGTACACCATTGTGCTCTGGGTTGATCTATTTTCTCACAAACAGCGGTGCACCAGGGCATCGTCAGTGGCATACGCACTAGATGGCTGACCCAAAACTTCCAGGTGTCGTAATGTGCACAGACCTGATGGCTTCGTTGTGGAGACGGTTCTACGGCCTACCCGATCAGATGAGGACAACCACAGTGAAAGCAGTCATTTGCAAACATGCTCGTATTGTGCACTGTTTTTATTAGCGAAATTCTGGCCACTTTTTTCTGTTCTCTTTATCTCAAACAATAAAGACATTGCAGCCGGACCAGCGCGTCACGCCACGAAAGTATGGCATCCAGCCAAATATCACAGTCGACCCGCCTAACAGTCCGGGCACGATCGGTTATCGCATGGGAACGTATGATGTCGTATTACCCGACTTCAACAACAGTCCAATCTATCTCGGTACGCTGTAGTTTCGGTTGTCAAACAAACGGTTGTTTGATGTGCTGATGTTGCGTTTGTGTGTTCACAAAACAGAGTAGTGGACCGGGAAATCATTCATCCCTCTAATCCCATCTGTCCCACACGTTCCACATGCACTCGGTACAGTGCAGTTCCGTGAGTGGGGTAGGGGGTAAATAGCAGTGGGACATTAGGGTCGAGAATGGGAGATGGGAAAAATTTGAATATTCCCCGATGAAACATTGCAGAAGAACGCGCGTACGCGGATGCAGTGCGACGAATTCGACGACGTTCGTTTGACTCGATGGTTTGCAATCACGCCAATCTACTGAAGCAGCAGTTTGAGATGGCGAGTTTTGGATCGAGGCCCAAAAAGTGTCACCAATGAACGCCAGAATGCTATACTGTATATTGCACCATGGTTTCTACATTTCTCTGTAATTTTGCTGGCTCAACATGGTCAGAAACAGCAAGACTTCAAATCCCTTAAACCAAAACATACTGTACGCAGTGTAAAGACGGGTGCTTTTACTGTCCAAAGTCTTTTCGCTGTGTTTGTTTAGGGACTTATGAAAAACTCATGTTGATACAGTACCTCTACGTTGGAACAAAAGATTCCAGTAGTGATTTTCCTCAGCAGCTTCAGACAAAAAAGATGATTTTGCGGATTTTTATCATTCGCTCACAACGAAAAGAGTTTACGACTTTAGGAAAATCATTAATCCCCTTACAAGAACTAGGAATAAGTTTGTGATCATAATCATAATAATAAAAAATACACATAAAGCAGCTCAGGTATACATACGCGTAAAATGAAAAAGAACAAAAAATGTGTAAAATTGTGAACACAATTACGATCCATGTGGGTTTGTTGAACCTCAAAACCATGTTATCGATCAGCATTTAAAACAGGCATGCATGACTTAAAGCATTTTTGTCTGCTCACAACACACCCGAAATCTGCAGGAAAAAGAGTGTAGTTTGTGAAGTACAGAAAACATGTGAACATTCATAAACGATCGATTAGAAAAATTCGGCTTGGAAACACGTCAAAGCACACAATCTGAAACGGCCATATCACAACGCATTAGAATATTTTGCGTATAATTCTGACCTTAGGTTCTGTAGTCGCAAACGTATGCGGCGCGGTGAAGCAACAAACAAACAAGAAGGAAAAGATCTAATCAATGCATAAGCTGGAAAACATAAGCGCGCAATGTTTTATTTTGCACAGTCAAAGCTCAGCTCTTAGGTGTTATAATATCTCAAAAAAGTATGTATAATAACAAGAATTTAGAAAAGCAAAACTGAATGAAAACAAAGAGCTAAAAATCAGAGAAACTGAGTTAAAAATGCATGTGAATATTGTGTGAATTCTTCCGCGACTGGACTAAACGTATGAACCTGCCTCCGTAACACAGTTTCTGTGGACAAGAACTAACATTAAAATCAATCATCTCGATTTGAAACATTCCTTGACATGGTCACGAGCCAAAAATAAAAAAATCACGAGATATTATGATTGAAAAGAAGAAACAAACTTGCAATAACAAAAGGCTGGTGCTAAACGGTGCAAAATATAAACAGCGCGTGAACAGTTTGCCGTTGTGTATGAGGATAGTTAAATCACAAAAAGCGCACATAAATATGCTAGATTATAAAATCCGGAAAATTCATAATATAACAATGGTGCTGGAAAACGCAAGTAAATCAGTTCTGTTTCTTCTTGAGGAACGGTAGTTTCTCGTTAACCCTGAAACAAAAACGTCCGAGTTTGTGATGTTTGCTTTTCATTCTGGCTTCTGAAACGCAGACATACATACATAAACTGCCTAGTTCAAACTTTGTACGAACTTTATGCATGAAGAAAACTCATTAATTAAAGCTCCTACTGATGTTCGGTTCCAATATGGGTAGGCGATTGGTAGGAATTTGCTGTAGCATGATCTCAATCCATACCATATTTACCGGTATTATCATCCTTTAAATATTTTAATCATCATGAACTCACTGATCGAGAACGACTTTAATTTGATCGTGTGCCATGCCCCAGTATTGGTCGATTGGCTGCTTGTAGACTTCGTAGAATTTGGGAATTGTGAACGCGCCGATGAAGGCGAGAATGATCAGACCCATGCCGCTGAACCAAGCACCAACGTACGTCAGGGACCAGAGCAACACCGCGAACTGCAAGCAATTAGATGTTGTGGGACTATTTGGATCACACGAACATGAACAAGTTGATTACAAGACCGCATTTGGCAGTCCTTTGTTGGCATTGGCTTGATGCAGGTAGGTACAAAACTGAGCTCAGTCCCCGGAGCAAGCCGATCTGATGATCAACTAGAGGCAATTCCGAAATGTACATACATCGAAACATCATTAAACATCGTCAAACTGGGGTTTGCGATATGGGCCAAAAAACGATGTTCCACTATGTTTTTCACATCCCACGCAAAAACCACAAAAGAATGTGGCATGAATGCACAAAAACTTCCCAGAGACTACCAGCACCAACCTTTGCAGTTTCGACCACGTCCTCAATGAGAAACAATCGTCGCAACGTGTCGAGTATGCTGTTGACATGTTTGATGCACACGTCCACTTGTTTGTGCACACGGTCGGCCGGCAGTTGGTATGCGCCAACATCCAACATCTCCCTGTAATTAATAGGTGAAACATCAACTTGGATGAATTTTTTGTAACAGAGTGGCATGGTGATTCTCAAGGGACACTTGTGATTGACGTCAGCGAAGCTAGAATCACTGACATGAACACAAAATCTGGGCTAAAAATATGTGATTTTATTTATGAACCCCCGACTAACTGTATCGGGTTGGCCTTGTCAGCGAGGTCCTGTTTGCCCATCTGTTGTAGTACGGTCTTGTAGGTGCGAAGACTGACGGTGGCAGCCAGCAGTGTCAACATGGTGTACGCCGCTACTGCAAGACAGAAAAGAAAACTACTGCATTATCGAGAATGACCAATGCTCACGATCTGGTACACGCTTCGTCAAGGGTGACGGCATGACTTCATTCGTGTGCATTTTAGCAGCATCTGTATGTGTCACTTGGATTTGACCACGTATCTTCAAAGCGGATTTGCACAGTTGTACGAACTAGACAGAGCTGTACTGCACTAATTTCATGTCAGTCCCAGTAAAATCAAAGATTTATCCGTGAAACATCAGTCGCAACGCAAAACGCACCGGTGATGACACTGAGCGAGGCCAGACACCAGAGAATCGCCAGCGTCACGCCGAACACAACGCCGGACTTCTTCGGGTCACGCCAGTAGATCAGATCGAGCACTGCAATCAAACGGTGGTTGAATTGGAAAAGCTGTTGGCAAATTCGATTGTTAAATTTTTGAAAAAATTCTATCTACATGAGTACTAATCTCTTGAAAACGTTCTGGGAGCGAAATTCTCCGAGAGCCTCAAGGTTTTGTCGTTAATCCACTCACTGAGAAAGCAAAGAACAAGAGCACAACAACCACAAG
This sequence comes from Rhynchonema sp. JSB1_4, assembly GCA_030248065.1. NCBI lineage: Eukaryota > Metazoa > Nematoda > Chromadorea > Monhysterida > Xyalidae > Rhynchonema > Rhynchonema sp. JSB1_4. The sequence continues at coordinate 77,764 of JASAMV010006027.1, forward strand.
TGCCAGTGTTGCTGTTACGCATGCAAAGCACATGAAAAGATTTTGTTACAAAAATAGACGAGTGCGATAAAGTTAAATGCTAAAGGTTGAAATGCGAAAAAAACTGGCGTAACATGCATGTGACCATCATTAACAGCGTGGTCGCTGTGCGACGTGCAAAGCTTCGCGTACCCTCTTTGTTGGACTGCACCGATTCTTTGCTGAACTGGCCGGTGCGATAAACGCCGACGCCGAGCCCGATGAAAACGCCGAAATTGACGACAAGTCGAAATGCAAGATGGACGAAAAAGTAGACAATGTTGAACAGAGTGCCGATTAGTCCGAACAGTCCACCACCACCGCCGCCGCCAGCGGCCGCTGCCATGATTGGCGCGAAATTTGAAATTTGAATTGGCCGGCAAGACGATGCGCTGTCACTTATAGCGATGCACCCTGAGTTTAGCACTGACACGTTAGGTTATTGTTAAGTAGATTTGGCGTTTGGCTTTTTCGTTGCGTTGTTGTTATTAGTATAATCTGTAAAACCGTTATACGACAATGGAGAAAGATGGTGGAAACTTTGCGCACACAACACGTCTACTCAGTTTGTGTTTAACAACAGTAAGTTAAGGTCAACGACTACCACAGCACAGCTGAGCTGAAAACTTTGTGCTCGAGCCTGCGAAAAAAGTCATCATCTCGAAGAGTTCGGCATTGTGATTTTGACGTGTTGCCGATGGAGTATAGTCTGGATGAGCTGTAGCTCGCGCTTATGTAATTCAATACAAACTGCCATGGGGCAATGTGCTTGTACATACCTTATGAGTATTACGCATAGGTGGCTTCTGACCTGTTAGGTTGCTCGCACGCTTTTCGAACAAGCCATTCGTTAGGAACGGCAAGTTTTCTCAGAGCATTCCGTAAAAACAGGTACGCCACCTACTACAGTGTGGAAACGCAGTGATGACTTTAGCTACGGAAGCGTTGTTTTTGTGTCGTTTTTGGAAATGAAACGGCGCGGGCGCTAGAACCAGCAGAGATGCCTCGAGGACAGAGCCAGTGCTCGGACGCTCGCCTTGGGCTTCAGAACACCCAAAATGGCCTTCGGTACGATACGAATATCGGTGGTGCACATGTATTGCAACAAGGGCAATACTTAAACTGTTACTCCTCTGTGCGAGAACCTTTATTTGGCAATTGTTCATGCAAAAAGTTGTTCAGTAAATCACGCGAAGTCTTGTGAAAGTAACTGTTGTATGGAACGATCAGACATTTCGTTTGTGATTTGCTGAACAACACATTCGAAACACACTTTGGCCAGATTTCGACTGAGCTCTGCGCCCATTTTGACTTCACAGCTGTCCAAAAGAGGCCAAATTCTCCAATAATGAGTGCCACTTCAATAAAGAACAGTCGTGAAATAAAACCAAAACAACCAAAGGCTAAAACTATATGGAAAGCCGTGATTTAAGCGCGCCGTTTAAAGTTACGAAACAATACAAAACACTGCACATATATGCGCCACAGTGGGTCTTCTCTGTTGAGACAGTGGAGCGTTTTGGACAGTAGCTATTGGGGTGCAGCGAGCTTCGCAAAACACTTTAGCTGGCAAATTACACCGGAGCACAGCACATAGTGGACGGGTTCAAAACTATGCGGTGGTCGCTTGCTGCACCATAGGACAATGCGCGGACGGGGCGGACACTCAAATGCAGGCTTGTTGGCTGTTGGGCCACTATTGCAGCTGCGCGTGTGTGTGTGGCGGGATCCTTTTCTTATTTGATTTGAGTGTTCTCTGTGTCTCTCTTTGTGTACAACAGACAAGGATGGAAACAAGCACTTGTGCGCTTCTGCAAATGAAGCTGGGATTCGAATCTGCCGATAAGGAAACTGAAAGCTTGGCAATGGAATTATGGACTGGTGATCTCACCAGATTTCGGATCATTGGAGTGAAAACCCGAGTTAAATAATCGACGAAGGTTCTTTAAGCGGAATTAGCACGCATAGACAGACAGACAGTACCTGACAGTAGTATATAGGCTAAGATACATCGCGCTTATGTTCAATGAGTACTAAAATGGTTGAGTTCAGTTCAAATGAACATAACATGAGTCTACAATACATATGATATTAATGGTGCAATGTGCATGTTCTGGCTACTTTTGGGCGTGGTTCCAATCGTAACGTCATTCACTATGTGACGTAAACTGCAAACACTGTCGATGAAACATGAGACAAGTTAAAGTGAAATTAGCTAAGTCATTTTTGGGACCAGTGGCCGATCTAAGCATCTGTATTTCAACAAAACATGAAATGCAGAACATATTGCACCAAGATTTCGCAAGAACGCATAGCACACTCTCACGAGAATGTAATGAACTGCAACAACCATAGTCGCGGGTTGCGTCCGACGGTCATGCTTACATGTAGGCATTGAGAACATGCATTACTCATTTGGCTCCAGCCAAAAGCTGACTGAGACCGGAAAGCTTGTGTGCAGCGTGTTCAATTCGTATTATGATCGTACATGTAAGCTTGTAATAGTGCAAGTGCACACACTACGAAGACACAACACGCACACTCACGCACTGACAACAAATACTATAATATTGCGCTGACGGAATACAGTTGAGCGCCCAGCATAGGCTGCGATGGTGCATGCATTGCTCGGAGTAGCAGTATGGTGGCGGAGGGAACAGCTAAGCAGCAAGGCATGTAAGCAACTACTGCACCCATACATGGCTGCTAGCCAAGCCAGGGCACATGACCACACGGGTGCTACCGTAGTTCGGGATCCTGGGACTGTTGGTTTGCGCTGTTTGAGGCCCCGTCTGGGAAAAACAGTCATTTGAGTGATAAGTTTGTGTAAAAGTTCCAGTTCTGTCATATTGAAACATCAGCAGGCGTGACAGACAAGGAACGCCGATTTTAGTAACCTGACTGCCGCATGAGTGCCACAAACACAGTGAACCAAACACGGCCATACATGTACATGTACTACAGATAGTGGTACCTACAGGCGTATCGATTTTGCGTGCCAACCGTCTGTCCATAGTGGCATGGAGCAAGCAGTGCCTGTGCGCACATGCATTTAGACGCACGTAATGCGTGACTTACTTGCTTACATGCACGCACCTTTGGGGCTTCCCGGACCGCGCAATTTTGAGCCATACCTCCGAAACCCTTAGCTCCCGTTGCTTCTGGGTCTATTGTGCTTTGTGCTCTGTGGTTTTCGGTATGGCCATGTTAGGGGAACGCTCGTTGGATTGGTAAACATAGGGTGGCAGAGTTATAATAGGCATGCCTGGTAAAAGCTTGGTATGTTGAATGTTGGTACCTTAGTTCGCGCACCAGGGAAATGCCGATATGACATTGTTTTGAAGTGGACGCAACATTGATTTCAGAGCCCTTGGCACGCTTTTGATAAGCACTGGTTCCGTTTGAACAGGTATCCGTTGCCGATCCCTTCTTTGCTGGTGCATAGCCAGACCGAGCTGCTTAGGAATTCAATCTACGACGGCTAGATTATAAATCAAATCTTTGAGGGAACACGCGGAGAAGGTGCGCTCCGGGGACGAACCATATAAGTAGATTAACTTGTTGGGATCGCGTAGGGGAGAGCAGCCACAAAGGATTTTTCAAAAGATTTGGCAGAAGAAACCTTGAGGAGTTTGATTCCAACGTCAAACTCGCGCTTCATGTCACGTCAATTGATCACTCAGAGATCAATACATGGACATCAACTGATAGAAGAATCATTGCTGGAAAGTGGCGTTCTTCATGAAAATTATATCCCAAAGAAATAAGAAAGCTCAGCATGAAGAAGGTAATCGTGGTTCGTGGCAGCATGCCTGGCAGATATTTTCATAAACGCCCTAAAACAATCCAGCCCAAGAATAGTAATATATTGGACCAAACAATTCTTGCAGCAATCAAACCGCAAAAAACTAGGCCACCCAAGCGCAAGGACAGCGCGAGGAAAAAACATGCCCAAAACAGTCAGAGTCAGTGGACCAAAGTTGGCACACTAAACTTAATCATCTGAAACTCCGGGAAAGCAGCAGGCAGCTGCCAAGTCAACTCGAAACCCATCCTACAGAAACCGAAATTGGGCTGGCGCCCCAAAAAAACTTTGACCGAAACAGCAGCCCACAATCAGGCTGCAAGTTTTGCACCAAGCTGCGAAGCGTTAAGTTCCAGTTCCAGCTGGACTCACCCAATGATTGCCAACGGTGGACCAAGGACACTTCGGCTCCGTAAAAAGTGTAGAATCCGTGACCAGGAGGCTCGGAAACCGAACGGTGCCGGGGTCTCCGATAATTCTGGGACGTTTCTGGCGGCGCAACTGCTTTGCGCTGGTCTGTTTTCTTGGTCAAGCAACAAAATAAATGATACATCATGCTACTGCCATACGGTGGGTATCGTTCGTGATGCATGAGATATCGTAAAGACGCAAATGCGCGCACAGGGAGAAACTTGGTGGGATTGGGGCTGGATTGAGCTACATACATATGTACAGTATATATGTATGTTAAAGCACACTTGGTGTTGTAATTTGCAAAGGCACAAAGCAAAGCATTTTTTTCAGTTGCAAGCTGATACGATTATTATTACAATGATATTTATATTGCTCTGAACGAGCTTGAAAGGTTAGCAGTGTTGGCTTGTTGACTTCTGAATCAGTAATGTAACAGAGAAATGAATCACAATCGCAGCAATGCACCATCATTTGCTGATGGGAAACATCAAAATTTTCGACAGTTTCGGTATTTTTGGTTCGTGAAAGAAAGCATCGTCGAAAATTTGAAAGGACGAACACAAAAAATTCCACGCGCCAAATTTAACAATGTACTAAAAACAGATATGTATGATATTCAATACCATGGCGTTTCAAGATTTGCATAATTCGAAACGCACACAGCGACAAAGAGCACCGTGGTGGTATAATAATGCCGCAACACGCACTATAACATTTTCTGCTGCTGTTTCAAAAAAGGAGCACAACAAGGCGGGAGAAGCGCATCTGTAAAGCGCGGGTGCGCCAGAGAAAATTTCGAAAAAAAGAAGTGTATGTGCCGCACACATGCGTTTTTTCAAGGAAAACCACATAAATAAATGAATAAAATGCATTCATGATGAGTGTAACGTGCAAAACCACACACACACAACTAAACCTACATAGATACATTGTGTGGGTACGCGTTGAGGTGTGGTGGTGGTGGGCACTGGGCCAGTATGGAAGGGACGTTTTGTGATTTGAAAACCTGTTTATAGTCAATTTTCGTTCTAGGTGCATAATTGAAGACGAAAATGCGTGCTGCTGTGCGCACATTCAGCATGTGACGCATAGCTCCTGCAATGCTACAGAGCAAAATATAAAAAAATTTAAAAAAGCACGGGTAAACCGTTCAGCTGAACAGACTATAACCGCAGAGTCAAGGTGCCGCCAGTTCCAAAAATTCAACGAGTTGCGATAGTAAATTGTTGTGTTGAACAGGTTCAGAGAGACTCACCACACACACACACAGGCCCAAAGGTTTACCAGCATAAAAATGATTAACAACGTGCAATAAATAAAGTTCACACGCCGAGAACTGAATTGTGCAAAATGAGAGCTGCGAGTGGAATGACCTCTCTTGTTAACGTTGTTAATATTAGAATGAGTGAGTGACCAGTGTCAAGCACGCAGATAGAGCAGAACTAATGCAGATCCAGTCATGAAAATTGGGCACCAGAGGGTTGGATGGAAAGATGATCAGCAGAATTAGTTCTTTTTTTCTTTCAACCCACCTTGCTCTTTGGTAATCGGACACTTCCATTCTTCACCCATGTCGATTTTTTGAATTGGCAATGTTTTTAAAAAGGCAGTTTTGATGCCGATTTATTAACCACAACTGAAAAGCGTAGCTAGCACTAAAGCGAACTTTTATCGCCACAACTACAGGTAATTACGTATGAACCAAACGTTAGGAGAAAACACCAATCTAGCCCAGTCACAGAAAGGTTGACTGGGAATATATTGCACCAAGAGTTCCTTCAAAATACTGTGGGTATGATGGCCAAACATGCTTCATAGTGGCGTTCACAGCTATTGAAACGGCCGTTTCACCCCAAATTGTGGTTGAATGTTGTGGACCAAACTGTCAGTTAAGGAGACCAGACATGAGCGCCAAAAGGGGGCACACAATCCGCCCCAGACACGGACGTTTCGAACAGAAAAACTGGAAGAGTTTTTGCCGTTGCTGCCAGCCTGTGCATTCTGGTATACATATGCTGCCCTGGGCCGTTTGGGCAAAGCGATACTATACAGTGCATATTCTTGTCAAGACCGCGTCTTGCATTGCTGTCGGCAAGAATACCGTTAACGTTGCTTAAAATGCTAAACAATTTTGCCGGCAATTCATGACAAGCACAAAACAGAGCAGTGCCCCAAGTCTTTGAACACTATGCGTAGGAGCAAGCGCAACCAAAAAATCCCAGCTGAGATGCGAGATTGTGGGATGAGCAACCTCAGCACAACCAAGCAACCAACAGTTAGCAGTTAGTGATTGTCTGGTTACAGCGTTTCCACACCGTGTTGTAATGTTCTCACTGTTACTGCGTTGGCTTGGTTGAGTGCAGCTGGGTGCTTGCGGATGAGTGTTCAGTGTGACACGGGCAGAGAGGATGTGCTCTTTTGCTCCCTCAAACACAGACAGCGTCTCGGCCAGCCACAAGAATGCAAAGCAGCACTCAGCTGTGGTGGACTCTCTTTGCTTCATTCACTGTAGTTTACCTCGTCGTGTGCTGAAATCTTGGAGTATGCACCAAAGACATTTTATTGTTCACAGTGGGACCTGAACTCTCAACATCGGAAAGCGGAACGGACAGATGACACGGGTTTTCCAGCTGCAGAAACATTCAAGACAACGAAGGTCTACGCACACCGAGAGCTCGCGTTTCTCCAAGTTGGTTGGGTGTGTGGTGCACCTGTTTGTCCGACATAGTAATGCTTGTTGTGATTGTTTCCAGCGACACAACCCTGCTTTCAAATCCGGGCACCGATATATAAGACGAATGATGGGAGAAAGTTGCACCGGGACGAAATATCAACCGTTTTTGTTCGATCGGAACGGCCGGCCAAATCCAATCGCGGTCAAATGTGGCACCAGGGTGACAGTTTTTGTCCACAACCTACGGTCTCCGGGCCTGGTTCATCGCATGAAAAAGTTTAATGCTTCAACAAGCTAAGAACAGCCACGGGATGAGCACAACGCAGCAACAAAGTCACGGTGGCTATCTACTTTTCTCAAGATTAATTGTGCTTTGATGGATACAAAAAAGAGTAGTGCTGAACATTGGACGGGACTGGACTTCTAAGTGGCATGCATCAGGACAAGGGACATTTTTCCCGACGATTATTCTCTTTCACCGCTTACCGCATTCTTTGTGTTTCTGCAGCCACGGGGGTAGCTCCCAGTGCGCGTCTAGAAAGGGGTAGTTAGTCGGATGAACGAAACGCAAAATTTGCAACAAATCACCAAAAAACAATATTTTAGTCAACCAAACCAGAATACGTTACACCCAAGCGTCTATGGATAGAGGTTAACCAAGCGGATAGACGAGCATTGAAGCATAAGACAACGATGAAGTGCCAATGGACATACACCTCAAATCTCATCCCGAAAAAACGTTTGGAAATCTTTTCAAACAACAACCCCTCTTGAACACAAACCTGTTGCCATAACGTTTGCGAGCGGTGAGTGACCGACAGGAGACTGCGCTCGAGGTGGGGGAGGCGAAGGGGAAGCCTGCATGAGTGGGGGAGACGGTTCGCGCACTGGACTGTCGGGCTGAAAATAAGTTAAACGTCTGTGTCAGTGTTGGCAGGCAACGCATGGTTAGTGGCAATCTGAATATCTCAATGGCATCGGAGTAGTCCGTACCAGTAAAACGCGTTTAAGCATTCTATGCCGCACTCGGCGCAACCCAGTTTGTAGCGCAGAAAGAAAATGAAAGGAAAATCATAATTTCGCGCATGATTAGATCCACTTCTCCCATATAGACCACTGTGCATGAATTCAGAGAACCAGAGAGCGTTAAAAATTTCAAAAAAGTCCAACCTTTGGTGGTTCAAAATGATACTGTGGTGGTGGTGGAGTTGGCTCCCGCATTAGTTCTGGGCTTGGTTCACGTACCTCCATAACTGGTTCATGTGTTTCGACTGTCAAGGGCTCGGCTGAAATAAGTAAAACACTGGCGTTAAAAGACCACGGACTATTCTAATATATTCCGCGACTTTTCAGGCCCTAAAGTTCAGGCCCGGTCTTTTCAAGCGCCGTTTTTCAGGCCCAACATTGACCCATTTACAGACTTAGGCTTGGGCTGCAGCCTGGCTTGAATCGGTCCGGCCTATATGGCCGGGCCTGAACCTGTGCCCAGGTACTGAACTGTCGCGCAATATTTTTAATATCACACATACGTAATTGTCTTGGGTACATATAGGTCACGGTCTCCGATCAGCGCCTAAGACACAATAAACAATAATAGGGAGTTTAAAGAAGACCGGAATGTTCTACTTGTCAATTGTCACAACAAGCATAAATATAAATTTATCAGCCAAACACAGGCACGCACCCCGCGGTTGGTATCCCATCAGATCATCGATCGCATCTCTGGGTGGCGAAACCGGCGAAGCGTTCGGCGATGCTGGTGGACTGTGTTGTGGCTCGTAGCCGAACTCGTCAGTGTTCACCTGTGAATGTGGAATAGGTTGTTGGTGATTGGGGATACACATCACTTCCTGGCAATAACCTGACTATAATGTACATACGTTTGTATAGATGTGAAATAAAGCCAACCAACTTCCTTTATTCCAGTGCGTAACGGTTTCAATGAGCTGATCCGATCGGAACCGAGAGTCAAGGCTTCACATTTCACAAACACACAGCTCTCTTTGACGACTAATGTTTCGACCCCTGGTTTTTCGACCATCTACACTACCATAGGGTACGATTATGCCTGTGATGTGAGATCGAGTCAACACAGCAAATAAACGCGTAAGCACGAACCTGTGGCGGACTGGGTGGCGCATCGACCTGTTCGAATGGCGATGTTTGCTCGGGAATGTCCTCGTGTGCGGCCGGAGGTGATGGGGCTGCAATGGGGTGCAATGTAATGCGAATATTGGCACTGTGTGAGTTGGTCAGCTGCCCGTTTGGATCTGTTTTCAGCAGGCGGAGCACCAAAGTGCACCACATGACAACTGCCTCCAAAACCACGCCGGTTTTATGCTCGCTGGCATGATTGGATAAAGCGCATCCGATGAGCTGATGTTTGATGCGTGTGTTTTTGCCTTGATTTCTTGTCAAATTTCTGTCTTTTAAAACCCACCAGCATTGCCACCTTTCAATAAGAACATACCACCTATGTATGCATGTGTGAATTACCGTCACATTACCCATGTGGAGTACAAGCTCGAACTCTCAAGTGGACCAAACTCCCAGAGGTGTGCACTTAGCGCGAGTGCCTCGCTACATGGTTACTGAAAACCACCTGTATCGGACTACTTTCACACTGTTGCAACCTAAACACCTGTGTGATGTTTCACTCACCATTTTGTCCGCCCATTAGAAAGTCATCCAAATCGCGTCCCATATCGCTGGCCATTTGTTGTGCGGCCGATCGTGCCGAATCAGCAAAGTCGTCCATGTCGCTGCCGACTGGTTGTGCCAACTGAAACATCAGGCTCGGTTGGGTAATGTTTCACTATACGTCTACGTTGGTCATGATGTTTTCACGAGTTCTTTGTCGGCATAGAAAGCCTGCGACGCGAACTGTCAGATTCTAGTATACATATGTACATTTACCGTATAGCTCGCCCTAAGTGGTGGTTTGGACATGCGCGTTTGGGCCTATAGTTTGGGCTCCAGGCCGTGCCTGATACTGCCTAATTGGCTCAAGCCTGAGCCCAAGTGTGAACTGAAGCCTAATCCATGATCATGGACGAGCTAGGTGGCACCCAGTATTGTCCAACGACATTCCTTGCTGTTCCCTTTTTAGCCAATTTTACACAGCGACTATATTAGGCTACATGACACTCTGTGTGTGTGTAAGCTCCATAATAAGAGAGAGGACCACATTCGCATTCGGAATAATTGAATCGAGTGTACACATTGTGATGCAGTGGGACGCAACTCATTATGCAGTAAACAAAACACATACATACAGTATACAAGCGACGCACACAACGAAAAGCACGGAGCTTAGCCGGAAATTCATTATTAGAACGCGCGCGTGCTGCACAATGCAGCCCAACATACGATATAGTACAGGTTCTCGGGTACTGGCTTGCTTTATGAAATTTGGTGAAAGTTAACGGGCCCAATTAGGCGAGCTTCACAACGCATGCGCGTTTGCGCGTCAGCATGGTGGTGTATTGCCAGGTTGACGCGTTGTGAAATCGGCCTTTTAACACTGGGACCCACGCACGAGCGACCTCTCTGGTACATGCCTTTGGGGCGAAACGTTTCATTTGTTACTCTGGGGACTCCCGGACGACAAAATTGTCAGATCTGCAGGGAAAGTACAATGTTTTTATGTCGCAGCTTTTGTGGAAAAATTTTGTGAGAGAACAAGCTGATGTTTCAGAAGTGCGGACAAAATTCACAAAATGTCATCAAAACAGAACACAAACGCTTTTGACTCGAGTACATCATGCATCATTATAGCACCTACTGCGTGTACAACCTCTCCAGTTCGCAAGGGCAATATACAGTAGACAAGTACCTATAGGTACATATGGTACGCTTTTGGAAAAACCCTGTGCGCCATATTGAGCGGGCAGTGGAAATTTCAGAATAAATTCAGAGACCCAAAGTTATCTGTTTGAGCTTTCAGGCTGCATATGCTGCATGGCTGGACGTAACCATGACCTCATAACGTTGGTCTATGTGACTTGGGCCCTGCGGACAGACGCAAGTCAGGTTGAGTCGAGTCAGTATTATTTCAATTTTCTCAACTGTCCAGTGGCGCTGCATGTGCACTGAATCTATTGTACCTAAAGCGCACATGCAGTTACAGGAGGGCTTAGTGGTAAAAGGGAAATAAAAAAAAACAAAAAAAAAAAAAAAAAAAAAAAAAAAAAAAAAAAAAAAAAAAAAAAAAAAAACACAAAAAACAAAAAAAAAATCGGAGCTAGCATGGTAATGCTAAGCGACATATGGTTGATTCCTTATATTGCGTGAGTTGAAAAATTTAAACTCACGCCATTTTCACAAGACTTAACTTGAGAAGCCCAAACTTGCACACAACTTGTACGGCGTGGACTTCTAGGTCCACACAAAATTTCATTCCGCTGCGTGCCCACTCGCGCGATCGCGGGCAAGATACAGTTGAAATTTTTGTAAAAACGTTCTTTCCCTTTTTTTTTTCCACAAAAAACTAGTCAGGGCCCAGACGTTACTGAACACCAGAAATGTTAATATCGCATATAGGGTTTTCGCACACGAGAAACACGATGGTGCTATCGCTGACTTCGTAACTCCACGACTGAGACCGGTTCCAGACCATGACCACGACTTTTTGTATGTAAAGTGTGCTTCCCGAAGTAAAATTTCGCCGAAAAGTTGGGTTACCAGAACTATTAAAGTTGTTTATGTGGTTTTCGCACTCGAGAAACACGGTGGTGCTATCGCCGAGTTCGTAACTTTTAGTATGAACGGTTCCAGACCATGACTTTTTGTACAGAAAGTATGGTTCTAAAGCCAAAATCAGCGGTTATATGTGTTTTTAATCGTTGTTACGTCAAACATATATTAATTCCAATTGGTTAAATGTTTTTCAGCTCAAAAAGAGCCATAATGGACGCTCAGACACACACAACAATGCATTAGTGCACGCTACGCAGTTGCCTGATTGATAAAGCGCACAATGTATTACCCACAACACACAGCCAGCCAGCCAGCACACACACACAGGCAGGCAGCCAGCACACACACACACAGGCAGCCAGCACAACAGGCAATGCAGCAATGCACGCGTAGTTACATATGTAGTAAAGCTTGTGAAGGAGATTGGCGAAGCGATGTCCGAGCGGTATAACGCGCAGCACTGAAGATGAAAGGCCGCGGGTTCAAACATTCACGCGCGCAGCTAACTTTGTTTTATCTTACTAACTTTTAATGAATTCTGGGTAACATTTTTCAGTTTTTTTCGTGTTTTTATTTGAGATTAATTATTAAGCACAGGTGCGGTTCGCAGTTTATGCGCTGTGATGTCATTCATGATAAAATACCCACAAGATATCAACTTGTTAATTAAAATTGCTGTTGCTCTCTAACATTCGAAGCTTTTTCCGCATGTATAATTTGACTTTCGTGGGAAAGTTAAATAGTAGTTTTTACGTAACATTGAATCCAAGATCAGATGCAGCGGCCAACACCAAAGCAATCTGGAGACTGATGTTTGACACTTATTTCGTTGCTGAAGCTGAAGGGACAGGTTGCATGGAAGTTCATTGCACAGCTTTGCTTGGTACTAAACCAACAAGTGCCATTCTCTGAGACGATGCGCAATGTGCGCATATAAGATGCTGTACTTTTGGCAGGTAATGCGGTGGTTATCGTACATAAAATTGTGTCATTTCACTATGGGGTTTACAATGGAGACACGCTTGTGTCTGCGTCTTCACCCACCACTGAAACAAAACCAACGCAGTGCCCCACGCGCATGTCCATGCTTTTGAGGAACATGGTAACTTGTCAAGTTATTTATTTTTTTTAATTTACCGCCAGGTATGTATTTGACACCCTAGGTACCATCATTTATAGCGCACTGATTGCGCATCGTCTCAGAGAATGGCACTTGTTGGTTTAGTACCAAGCAAAGCTGTGCAATGAACTTCCATGCAACCTGTCCCTTCAGCTTCAGCAACGAAATAAGTGTCAAACATCAGTCTCCAGATTGCTTTGGTGTTGGCCGCTGCATCTGATCTTGGATTCAATGTTACGTAAAAACTACTATTTAACTTTCCCACGAAAGTCAAATTATACATGCGGAAAAAGCTTCGAATGTTAGAGAGCAACAGCAATTTTAATTAACAAGTTGATATCTTGTGGGTATTTTATCATGAATGACATCACAGCGCATAAACTGCGAACCGCACCTGTGCTTAATAATTAATCTCAAATAAAAACACGAAAAAAACTGAAAAATGTTACCCAGAATTCATTAAAAGTTAGTAAGATAAAACAAAGTTAGCTGCGCGCGTGAATGTTTGAACCCGCGGCCTTTCATCTTCAGTGCTGCGCGTTATACCGCTCGGACATCGCTTCGCCAATCTCCTTCACAAGCTTTACTACATATGTAACTACGCGTGCATTGCTGCATTGCCTGTTGTGCTGGCTGCCTGTGTGTGTGTGTGCTGGCTGCCTGCCTGTGTGTGTGTGCTGGCTGGCTGGCTGTGTGTTGTGGGTAATACATTGTGCGCTTTATCAATCAGGCAACTGCGTAGCGTGCACTAATGCATTGTTGTGTGTGTCTGAGCGTCCATTATGGCTCTTTTTGAGCTGAAAAACATTTAACCAATTGGAATTAATATATGTTTGACGTAACAACGATTAAAAACACATATAACCGCTGATTTTGGCTTTAGAACCATACTTTCTGTACAAAAAGTC
>JASAMV010006029.1:0-29208 GCA_030248065.1 Rhynchonema sp. JSB1_4
TATTAGGCTGTGTCCACCGTTGATGTACGATGGCCACATGAATACACACGTCTGAAACCTGGGTGGTTAAACAAACAACATGTTTTGCTCGCGGATCTGCATTTTCTTCCAGAATATGAGCAATTATGACAAACAAAAAGGCAGTTTTTACGGTTTATTGTACAGTTCGTTAAGCACACGTGAAGGGCGGCGGAAACCGCTGTACATTATATGTATGTACAGTACAGTGAGGAAAGAGGATCCGGCCTAAACATGCCCCGTACGTAGTCCCAAAACATGCACGTTCAAAAGTTTGGCCAAAACAATGGCCACCGTAAACCCGGACGTGCATAACATTGAAACAACAGCAAACCGCAAAGTGGTTGAAACTCAACGTTGTTCGCAGCGATCGGGATAAGAAACGTGGGCGAAACTAAGTCGTCACTTCGTCTGGCGTAACGAATCCAATTGTGAGTGAGGCTGGCCTAAATCCGTAATGAACCGCCGGGCTGAACTGGACTATCGTTCCTGCTCCAAAAGTTTCGAGCTGACGCGCTTGTTTGTCAGCTGTTATGTGAATCGTAAAGCAAAAAAGACATGCTTGCTATATTTCCTGTTCATGCGTTTAATCTAGTTTACCGGCCATAAAGGGCCATTTTTCTCTCTGCGCATGCACATTGCACACGCCGATATTGCGTGTAATTTGTAACCAGCTCGGAAATGGTATCCCCAAGCTTATCAGATGGGAACAAACACGAAGAAAGCAATGCAATGTAGTTCAGTAATGTGTCTGAGGGACAAATTAAACGCACGAGACAGGAGACAGTTATCCGACAAAACACATATCGGAGTTTCCCGGTTTCAGCCCCTGGGGCTCCATTCGGAAGTTGGCTGTTGAAAATTGGATATTGAACATCAATTCCCAAATACATACTGTATAGTGGATTAATTCCCATAAGGCGATATTCGGGGTTGGTGGGGTATGACCGGAAAACTCCGGTACATAAGTTCCCATATCCACGCTTTTATGCGGGTCATTTTTATCTGGACAAATTTGCATGCGTCAGGCAGGACGAAGAATGTCGTTTTAGCTAGCAGAAACAATCAAGCATACAGAGAAAAACAAAAATTCCATGTGCGCGTGCGTACGAGTCGCCAGCTTTTGCGAGGCAACTTGTGGGATGTTGTCGCAGGTCCGGGGACGGTACCTCATTCTGCGACAATACCTCATGTGCGAAAATACCTCATGCTGCGCAGTACCTCATGCGCAAGTCGAAAAACCTCATGCTGCAACAATACCTCATGTCATACGTAAAAGACCTCACGTGAAATACCGTACACCCTCATGCAGTGTACTGGTTGCCATGGTAACCAAGGGCAACACGCACCCAGTAGTTGCACGTCACGAATGCAACTGAATGTGGAGTTAGCTTGGGCTGTTGGTTTAGCTCGCGCCCGGCGGTGAAAAACCACACCGTTTGCCCCTCTATAAGGAGCTTGTTAGGGGCAATGTGCGTTTATGGGCTCTTGGTGTCCGTCTATTAGAAGTTTGATATGAGGGTAAAGCGTCGGTTGCTACGTGAAGTAGACACTTGCCTGTCGTTCGTACTGATGTTTCATGGGCACGTTGACCAGTGTGGCGTGTTTCACAGATGAATGATACAAAGCACGATAGAATAAGCTGTTAAGGTGGAGTTATACTCGGGTACAAAGGGCTTTGGAGACAGCAATATAGACAATAAAGACGAATTGTCCTCACGAGCGAGTTATACTTTGTCCATAACCAAGTATAACTCAGTTTGAGGACATCCTTTGAAGACACTGCTTTGAAGACAATTTGTCCCCAAAGCAAGAGTTCAACGAGCTGAACTTTTGGCTTGTAGACAAACAACATAACGGCAAATATCTCACGTTACACGCAACTTAACGATTCAGTACTTGCTCAGTGGACTCACAGCACACTTCAGAAACTTCAAAAACGTTGATCTACGACACCAGCCACACCTCGGACTAGCCCTAAGCCAACGATTTTTCTAGGGAAGAAAAATGGGCACTCCCCCCATTTTTGGAGCCTAAAGAAGACTTTACGGGTGTGATTTGAGTCAGAAAAAATAGAAAATATTGATACTAAATCGTAAACATCGCAACCTAAAAGAAGTAACAAGGTATAATGCTCCTACAACCCATAAAACGCTCCCGCCCCGAAAAAAATAGAAGACCAACCTCACTTTATGTGTCGCGTGACATTGTTTTGAAGAAGTTTTTCGATTTCGGACTGAATAATATTTAGCTGCACATTTTTAGAAGCAAAAACTAATGTAGCACATCAACTCTATCAGGATATTTGGAACAGAATGCTCCCCACTGACAGCAGCCGATGGGCAACATTGTTTCTTGCTGGGGTCCGACCACTAACAAAATTGCTTGGTGTTTCCGAACGATAGTGAAAGTTTAAAATGACATTTTTAATCAGTTTAATTCCACACGCTATTTAACAATTCATTAAAGTGACAGTTTTTCGTCATCCAACAATTTTTAGGTAAATTCCGTTTTCTTATTCTCTTTCTTTCATTTCTTGGTTGTACCACGTTTTGTCTTCAAAGCCTTGCACCTTCCTTGTCTCCAAACCTTGGTACATTGTACCTTTTTGTCTTCATGTCTGCATTGTAGACATGAAGACAGTTTGTCTTCAAAAGGCTTTGTACCTGAGTATAACTCCACCTTTATAAGCGCACAGTACACCAGCGCGTGGTCACAAGTTCCCCACTGAGTGCAAAGGACCTTCAAAAGTGTACCTTTCTGAATAGGTGGCGTCAAAAGGCGGTATCTAGCTGAGCATGAATCCGTACTTATGAGTCAGCAAGGAATGACAGGCAACAAAACTGTTGTTGTCGCATGCGATGGACGTGACAATTGCTGTAAACTGGTACAGGATCCCAATGAATTGCGGTATAATGTATGTAGCATGGTATTGATACAATCTGAGGTGATGTGTTCAACAAGATTTTATCGCTTCCAGCTAAAAATACACAGTTATACCAATTCACATTTTCGTCAAAAACACTGGAATACCAACAATCGAATGGCACCGCAAACGTCAGTTGATAAAGCAGTTTTTCTAGGGTAAAACCAGGTGCAGTACTCAAACAATACTGGATTCCAAAACTTTTGAAACTTTGAAACAGTACGTACATACCTCTGAACATAGGTGCCTACCTTGGTAAACGTGAGTTTTTTTTAACATTTTGATTGTGTCAACAGTAATTCATCTGCCCGCAATGCACAAAAGTAGGTTGCTAAATAAAGGAGATTAGTTCAGGCCGATTAAGCTAAACCATGCATTCGTGATAGTCAGAAAAACAGCATTTCCGAACACTGTAACGCCGTATCACGCCGCGGGCTTAGTCATGATAGTTTGAATAATAACAACATACAGCCATACATGGCGTCGAAACGTGTTTGAAAAAGTCAATTGGAAAAACACAATTAGAAAAACACCACTATTCATTTGACACATACAGACAGGCTTAGTGCAGTCATGATAGTTTGAATAATTACAAGTCAATTGGAAAAACACAATTAGAAAAACACCACTAGACATTTGACACATACACACATTTTAGATTAGCACCCCAACACCAATAAGACACACCGACAACCGTGAGACCGTAGTGGCGCACCTAGAACTGGGCCACCCAACGCAACACAGGCAACACACAACACAGAACGCGCAGGCATGCGCGTGCATACCATCACAATGAAATTCTGTATAGTTAGATTATTTTCATTGTTATTTTCCAACAGGACGCGCAGGCATGCGCGTGCATGCTGCATGCACAAGCTAATGCGCGTGCAAACTAAATGTGCATGCAAATACAAATTTATTTTCAATTGGGTACCCAGGGTACCCCAAAATAGGAGAATTCGCGCGCGCGCGAAATCTTATACATGGGAAAAGCAGAAATTCCAAAACTGCGACCTGGGTACCCACAGCCGGCAAAAGGCAGATATGCGAGGCAGCCGCAGCCAAAAAACTGCTTTTTGCCAATCCCGAACACACGTGGACATATTTAGTTGACACCCTGTAATTCCAAATCTTATTTCCGCTTTTTTTGAAAAATCTGCTTCCTATCTTTTGCATGGTGGGTAACATGGGTAACATGGGTAACGTGGGTACCCAGGTCGCAATGGCCTCTCAGCCGCATCCAATGGGTGATATTTTCGAAACGGTGTAAAGGTCAGTTGGGTGTAAAGGTCGGTGGAAAGCTCGGTCGACAGCTCAGTGTGATAGACCTCGGTGTAAACTTGAAACATTCCACGTTAATAACAGGCAATGTTTCACGTTTACACCGAGCTACGCCGACCGAGCTTTCGACCGAACTTTACACCGACCTTTACGCCCAACTGACCTTTACACCGTTTCGAAAATTCCATCCAATGGGCATGATTTCAACCAATAGCAATACAGCGATCTCGTGTGCGGCAGTGATATAATACAGTGCTCTCGTTATCACACCAGCTACATACATACATAGGTACATACACACCATACGTTAGCTTGGTGAAACTTGCGTTTTTGCACATCATTATTGAATAATTAGCATCAAAAACACATACTTTATTTCATTTCTAATTTCATATTTCAAAATAAGTGAGAAGTGCGCTCGTGGCTAAGCAGGCAAGAAGTGGCAAGCTTGCGTGCAATCGCATGCAATGGGCATGATAACAACCAATAGTAAGTAACACAGAGCTCTAACTTGCGCAGCACAGTGATATAATAATTATATAGTGATCTAGGTGTCTTAATGACCAGCTGTGCCCCAGGCCTAAAAAATGAACAATTATTGTGCACCTTGTGGAAAATATATGGAATCGTCGTCTCAATAACAGCCTCCCACAAACTATTGTGACAGAGTTCCTTGACCAATGAGCTTATCATTTGAAGTGAGTGTGAATCAATTATGTTCTATAATACTTGGAAACGTTCACACCAGGGGTGTAGAACTGTTTTATGCGAAAACACTTGCGAAACGTGCAACTTTATGCTGCTTTTTCACTCACTGGTGCATTCACACATGGACTTCATGCATCCTTAACCAGTCCTGTGGTCACGTGAATTGACCAATAGCATTTTACCTTGCACCATCATATGCGTCTTAACGAGCGGATTCGATTGATATATGGTTTCAATGGCATGCGACGTACTGTTTTCTCACAAGCTTCTAAAGTTTCGAATGCGTGTAAATTATGACGTTCATCGTGTTGGAGGGCAGTTTGACCTGAATGCACAATTTACAGTTCACATGCTCCTTCGCAATCGCTGCAACCTTCAGCTTCATGTTTGCATGCTGTGAGTGCGCACCCATTAGACAAAAGTGCAACCCAAGTTTGAGTTTCCCAACCCCTGTTAACAGCACACAATCAGCACGAAACTGCTCGTTCCCTCTTAACTATGGGACGCTGAGAAATGAGGTATTGTCGCAGAATGAGGTACAGGGACATGAGGTATTGTCGCAGAATCAGGTACTGCGCAACATGAGGTATCGCTCGGGATGAGGTATCGTCTCACAAACTTGTCGCAGGGTCATGCTCGGTGCCAGAACGTGCGTGACGTGCAGGGCTTTTGTCCCGTTTCAGAGACATTCACGTGTGCATTGCAGAGTCTATAACTTTTAACGAGAAGGTTTGATTTGCGAGACGTTATAAATATACATGAGCGATTGAGGGTATGGGTATACTAGGTGCCAACCTCGTACTCATACATGTGCAAGTATACGAAAGTCAAGCTCGATTCTCGTTGACGTGTCTTGGTTTAGACGCACCGTACTCCCTTATAATCGAGCCCTAGAAAATACAGCCCCTGTGTATGGATAGAAAATCGTTCAGTTTTGCGGTCATGCAAGCACGAAATATTGCTAAAGCAGCCTAACATGGAAGACATCCCTTCATTATCCAATTGGCGGTATATTGACAAGATAGCTTACATATCCAATATGGTTTTTTCGCAAAAAAATTCAACAGTTAGTCCAACAAGGTCAGGTTTAATTTCGTTTTATCTTGGTTTTGCAGTCTGAGTTATATCTACGAGGATTATGTTTTTACTTTTTAGAACTGTCACCAAATCTTCAAGTCAATCTCAGATAAAATCAAAGTAGGGTTGGGCAAAAAAAGTTTTTTTCAAAAATTTTTTTTAAAAAAAGGTTTTCGAAAAAATTAAAAAATTTTTTTTTAAAATTTTTTCGGGGAACAAAATGTTCTAAAAGGTCCAAAAATGGCCTCCTTGGAGATTATTTTTTGTCATTTTTTCGCAAGGGTCGAAAAATTTTCTTCACAAAATCACTTTTGGGGCATGTATTTCGTATCTAAGATGCCCTAAATGATGTTGTTATAGCTTCCCGTGATACCTGGGACACAGCATGTATGTACCTACATGGTACTTCGATGTCATACCCCATCAGGTCGGTCATATACGACCGATTCAGCTACCCGACAAGTATTTGTACAGCTTATATTCTCACTTCTGTGTGGTTTATGAGTGAATCTTGCTTATTCGACCACAACTGTCGTGTCTGATACCACAGGGCAGCAATCATCGGTCAATATCAAGCACAGACTGTTGGATCGCACCGAAATGACGTGAACACCAATCATAAGTGATGCAAACTAAGTCACAAAAGTGAATTGTCAATTAAAGTTGCATTTTTTCGCGTTTTTGCGCGTTTTCTTGGTAAAATTTCCCCAAATCTCAGACTTTAAAAAAATTTTTAGCAGCAGGTTGGGGTATGTTGCAATACTCCGTAAGCCAGTAGGCTCTTTTTCCTGGTAACACCGGATTTAGAACGCTCTCGGTCTCGACGATTGGGAAAAAAGACTTTTTTGAAAATGCTCGAATGATTAATAATAGACCCCTTGTATTTTAAGGGGTATACTACGGTATACTCTTGGTTTCTGCCTTTGCCAGTCTCAGACATTGGTATTTTGTCTACACTCAACGAAGGAAGTGACACATGGTTTCACCAGCTGTTCATGTGTGTGGCTTAAGTTCCTGGTCAGTCGGTATCAGTCAACATCCCGTTTTATGGCTGCACAGAAACATTTACAATTTACGAACGGAGTATGAGAGTATGTCAGGATTTCCGGGAAAGCTAATAAAAGGAATAATCGTCAAACACACAAGCAAGAGTTACAAAGGTCGTACGTCTTGTCACGTTTGTTTGCGTTTATACGCGCATGAGGAATGCGAAATAAAACTGAACTGAACTTTGAAGGTATGAACAAAAATGTGTTCTGACACATTTTTTCTTACTTATTATTTTGAGGCGACACCATCTTGTATTAAGTATTATCACAAGTGGCAGACGGTCCAGGCTCGGGCGCGAAAAGCGCTGCTGCAACAAAATTGATTAGACTGGAAGACTGACACACTTGGTTTTTTTGCTTCTGAGCTGTCTCTCGTCTGCTTCAGAGTTATAAAAGTGCTTTGGCCAACAGCTGAGCACCCATTTTTTAAGGCATGGTTCTTTGTTGGCAATGCAAAATGACCGGACATATTGCTTCGTCAATCAGTACAAGTTATCCAAGGTTTCTCGTTTATCACAGAGAAACAAAGAAATCACAAAACGCAAAGACACAACTGAAACATAAACTAGTATTTTTCACGTGAGAATAAAAATGGAATGCATGTTATCCGGAACACATAAAATTAATTGGAATGCTTTTGTGAGAGTGGGAATGCTGCGACAAAAATGTACAAGCCTAGTCTGGATGCAAATGACACTGAGAAATTTTTCCACACAAAACTTTCAATAAAAACAAAATAAAATCCCAAATGAAAAAAACAATTCAAGAGGAAGGAGGTAAAGCATAATAACGTGCAGTGAGTGGGCGGGTACAGCTACAGGTTAAAATCTTCAAAAGTGAGAGCACCCAGAAATGAATGATTATGGCATTTGTAGTTGTGGTGTGGGTGCTATGCACAGTACCTCACACTCCATCTCTCAGACACAGCAGATCCTTGTTTACTGCTGGTAATCAATGGAGGAAATGCGCATATACCCATGCATAGTTTATCGCTGAAACTCTTAAATGACATGATGAATGCTCCAATAAAACGTAAGGGAGTACTCGGTATTGTGCAAACATTCATGTATAATTTTGCGGTGGATTTTCAGCGTACTGTAAATTGGTTGACACTTGTCGTTGACACACATGACCGACCACACGCAGAACATTACGAAACATAACGTCCAATCCAAATTTATGAAGGGCCACTCACGTTTGTGTCAACGTGTGTGCGTCAACCACGCTACAATTAGTCAGATATTGACTTTGCTCTTTGTCGACAGCGTTGTCGAAGCACGAGTCAAAATTGATAAAAGAAACTGTAAAAACTTAAAAAATTAATTATATGACGCGCATGGTAATCAACGCAATGCAAAGTATTGAGCGTGCCATGCAATTCAGGTCATACCATAACTGCTGCGGATTGGATTCTGCAGATTAGATGGATAATGAGCTCTTTCTAGCACCATAGCAGGCCGCTGGCACAAGCGAACACGTCACGTGGGTCCGGTCCACAGAACCGAATTACCTCAACCTTAATCTTAACCTTATAACCTAGGCCTTAACCTTCACCTAAACGTAAACATAAAAGAGAAAATGACGGCTTACCCACTTGGCTGACCGACCAATGACCTGGCGATTTTCTCTTGTTTGCGTTTATGTTAAGCTTAAGGATAAAGTTCAGGTTACTGTTTAGATTAAGGAAACACTGTGCTGTATTCAGTAAGTTCTGTGCACCGGGCCAGTATTACCTTGTATCAGTATATCCATGTTCTATTTTGAAAAAGTTGACCGCACTTATGCCCCTGCACTAGATTACGGGATAATGAAATAACATTTAATTATGCACCAAGTCATCACGACAGAGAATCATTTTCAAGAAACACAAACGAAGTATACCGTAAAAACCTAAATAGAAGGGGGGCTCAAATGCATAGGTTAAACCAAGTTACGGCCTATAAATAAGTGCCTACATAATAAGGCTATTGACACACGTCGTTGAAAGAAATTTGGAAGTACAGTATACTCCGACAATATTCTTGGGAGAAACTTTTCAAGCGCGTTGCCTGATCCGTAAAGAGCATTATGCGTGTATTAGCTGCAGCGGTCACGTGACTGCATCCACTCAACACACAAGTCTAACGTAGTGATTTGCGAAATGCTATACGAAACTCAGCTGGCTGCGCCAGTTGCGTGTGCTTTACGGATCTGCGCTTGAAAAGTTTCTCCCAAAAGTATTGTCAGAGTATACACGTACGTCAACCACCATACAATTAGCCAAAAAAATCACTGCGGCATCCACGCATGTGTGACGGGCGTGGTCGTCGACTTGTCCGGCCTTCGACAGCTGCCGCCGGCAAAGTTTATTGAAACATCGGTCAGCCGACCGTCAGGCCTCTTAGTGGCGCCGTTCGACAGCGCGTGACGTTTCACGGACTTGGCATTCTGCCATCTACGGAACACACGAGCCAAACAGAACAACGCCATTGTGGTCAAACTGAGCACACAGCCAGTGCACAGCGCAATGAACGCGACGAACAATGTTCGCGATAGACACAGACCTGATGAAGGCTGGGATGATCGGTTCGGTTGGGAGAGAAGAAGGGTGGAGGACGATTGGATCGTTCCGCCCATCGAGTTGGAGTTGTTTGATGGGTGCACTGGAAAAAAGAATAGCGGAATGATATCTATTTAGAGATTGGGAAGCATCTTGCTCCGCTGGACTCATGGTTACCGGAGATTTTGCCGGCTCCGACTTCTTTTCATTTTGGAGACTGTTTGGAGCTTTTTTCGAGAATACTGAATACATTTGAATCAGCGTGAAGATTGTCTGTTCTTCCAGTTCAGAGAATGTCGGCGCCAGTCGAATTGATTAAAATCGTCGAATTGACATCTCAAAATCCTAGAAATAAAAAGAAACAAGTGGATAAAGGGCAATAGCGCCAATATCCTAGAGTGGGACTGAGAATGGTCAAACGTCATCAGCTGTGACGCAGTGGCTTCACCCAATACAACCCTGACCGAAAACATCACAGAGTAACCCCAAATCAAAAAGCATTCCACAAATTGCAATATAATTCGCACTCACAACTTTGTTCGATCAACGATTCCAGCACGTTCTGATCGAGTCGTCGGTCCTCGGGTCCGCTATACCTGGATCCAAACTCATCGGCGACCGCCAGCACCTCGGAGAATGTCAGTTCGGAGATGACACCGTGTCCGACCAGAGAATTGCTTGATTCCAGCACACTGCGACGACGACGACGACGGACTGTGCCGTCACAAAGCATCTGTGCAAATCGATATTGATCCGCAAATCAAGCATAACAAACCGAAATCTTTGGCGGCATCACAGGTATAGCTGGTGATCTTACTAAATCTCCACAGGTCATTCGATCTTTGTTTTAGTTCGGGTTGTATTGTGTACTAACTGAATTTGCAGTCACTTGCGAATTCTACGACCTGCTTCCGCAAACAGTCTGGTTGAGTGAGGCAACAACGATCACGTGTCGATCTGAGTGGTCCAAATGAACACTGGCAACACTTAGTAATTTCGAAATGTTCTTTAGTGAGAAAGATCACGGCAAGTCCAATCCAATCACCGAGATTAATATCGGTCCTAATCGATTGTCCTTTGTTCAATAGATGCAAACTTTCACGGTTCCATTTGGAATTGAAAAAAGTGTACATTCAACGTTGTTCTCCAGATGAAACCGCAGTGGCTCAAGACAGAAAACTTTAACAAGTTCACGCCTCGAAGTGGGGCAAAAATAGGCCCTAGAAACCAGAAGCTCCCGGTCCCATTTTAGGTATACCTCCTCCTCACATTCCCCATCACACGGGTCGCAATCGCACTGGAACCGAATATGATCCGAGGTCGGCCACTTGAATGTCATAAAGTCGACGTGCCACTTGGACATTCCATCGCGCAACCAGTTCGGCACAAGAACATCTTCGATCGAGCAGCCGTTCTTGTCGGTGACCGCATACGTCTGTCCGGTGTCCATGTTGAGTGCGTGACAGTTGCGCGGTTGGATGTCGAATAAATCTGGCAATGGGGGATGGGCTGATCGTGATGTGGTTGACGCAGGTGGTCGACAGAATTCGGCTGATGCAATATATGAGCAGTCATAAATATTTGGGCAATACTTTGCGAAGTTGCGGTTGCACAACAGCAGTTATAAGCTGTTTGGGATGCATTTTGTGCAGCGCTATGTATGAACAGTATGACCGTGCAAAAACGAGGAAAACCGATCTTTACGCTGGTCAAATTTTGCGCGTTACTACCAGCTAAATATGTAGGCTTCTGTCGTCGATCTGAGGTTAGAGCGCTCCGGAATAAAAAGTGTCAGCAAAAATGTGGAACACCAGAGCCAGCGCGTCATTCGAAGTCAAAATATTTTATAAGCTGCAAGATATGTAATACTAACATCAGAGGCACAAAATACCCAGCCCAACCAACCGGTCGGCTGTACACTCAGCTTCAACCTCATCATTTTTCCCACCACCGCTGTTTCCACCTTCAATCCTGTGTCCGGGTCGACCATCGCCAGATCACAGCGTGCCTTGGGCGCTTTGACGACGATTTTACGCGTTGTCAACATGCTGTGTGATGTTTCATAATAAGAAATATTTGGGCCTTGAACTTCATGCAATACACAATCATGAAAGGGTTGATGATTCAGTCACGCAGATTCGCGGCCCGTCCAAGCCCTAAGCCGAAGCATAATGGTTCTCTGCATGATTGGCAGGTCTGAATTGGACATGCCCGAAATTTACCACCTCACAATATACATTAGCTTGCCAACCTGACATTGAATTGCGCACTCAATTCCTTATCTCCAACGGGGTAGGTGCATCGAAGATGATAGGCACTGGAATGCTTAGTGACGAACAGTGGATGACGTTGCACAATCACTGTCATCGCGCGGATGTCCTACAAAGTTTCTGCGCGTACTCTACTACGACGCGACGGGTGTTAAGTTGGCTAATATTAAAGTGATCAACTGAAGTGGTCAAATCACTCAGTCAACTCACAGCAGCCCCGAGTTGAGCGCGGGGATTCGGGGTGAGTTGACGACTCTAAAATGTGAGTTGACGATGTGATTTGGCCAGCACTTGAGTTGACCACTGTAACATTAGTCTGTTGAGTAAACTTGGTGGCATTGGGATGAAGAACATTAACCTTCAAGAACTTCACCAAACTGACGTTTACCCACCGAAATCAACATGGCCGCACGGGAACAAATCACCCCAATATTGACGCACTATGTATGTGTGCATGGAAATCAGGATGTCAAGGAAAATTCAAGTCACAGAGGTGTGGTATAGGCGCACCTCTGTGCCTACAGTATACCAAAGACGCGTTACGGTAGGTCGACAAAACATTTATTATTTGCAAAAGAGCTAATGTTTTATAGGGCTGCTGTAACCCGCCGCCTATATCACGCCCCAGTGATTTTGAATTTCTCTAAGCCTAAGCCTAAGCCAAGCCTAAGACATTGGAACAAAATAAGAGGCTCTGCTCTTTTTTGTTTCTCAAAGTGGTCCTGCACAAACCGGCTTTGCTCAATCGCCCGGCCACCACCACAATGCAATGTCCCTAACCGGTCCCATAGTCTTGATATCACAATGCTCGAAGGTCGCCTTGAATCTCAGCACCGGCGAGTCAGCCTGTCGATCCAGCTCGCGACTGCAGAATGGATTCTCGCTCTGGCCTTTGACAAAGATTCGACCACCGTCCAAGAACTCGCCAGCTTCGCGCAACGCGACGCCAATGCCGTCGGCGAAACATTCGACTGCAAGAAAACGTAAAAAGAAAAAATGCAAAAAAACGAGCGTGGGTTAATGCACTTTGTGGGCATTCAGGGTATTGGGGCCAGGTCTGACGTTGACTGGGCATGAATGTTTTTGCTCGTTACACACCATTGTGAAGCAGCAGCCAGCCATCTGCGCACTGGCTGTGTAGCACAAATGGTTGTCGCGTGCAGACGACGTGGCCAGCTGGCTGAGTTTACACGGATGGGTGTATGATATAAAAACATTTTGATGCCAAGCTAAAGTCAAATCCAAATCAAACCCCACACCTTACCCGGATGCCAGCAAACTGCATACTGCCAATGACTTTTAACTTTGAATTTAGAAGAGACACACAATTAATCAGATCCCCAAGGTGCGTTGATAATTCAGCCGGTAACGCCTGGCAGCCGATGATCTGTGCATGCAGTCAGAAACGAAAATCACGCGTGGGCACGAAAATGTCAAATGCTCTGTTCAGGGACTAAACGGTTCCAACGAAACGTGCGAGTAAAAAAAAACAGGGAACGTTAGGTGCCGTGTACCTCGCCGAGTGTTTCAAATAAACCGCTCGCTTTCTCAGAGCACCTGACTCTTTGTAGTGCGTGTTCCTGTTCACTCAGTGGATTTCGTCTCTGACGAATGGTTCCGTTCACCAACCGCCAGGAGTGACTCAGCAAAGTTTGAGATGTTTGCGCGAATATTCGCAACTATTTACAAAATCCAACCAACCGGCCGATTCGGTAGTCAATTCGAGCGTTTCCTGTCTTCGCAATTCGCCTGACAACGATGTTGTTTGTCGTTGTGTTGTCGTTGTTGGGGTCTAAACGTGCGGCTGGTTGACAACGGTATGGGACGGACTCAACGTAATATAGGCTAACTGTAGGGTGGTTGACGCACATCTTGACAAAGCTTTGCGCGCACGTCTGTATATTGGATATGTGCTCCTTTTTTGGCCTCCAAATCCATGGTGAGCGTGTCAACCACCCCACTGTATCGGCCATAAACAATGCACTTCTAACCACCGAAGCTGCTAGTGCTAGCCACTCAGGATTCAAGACCAGACAATAAGCTTGAAGCACCAGAGAAGTAAACGTAAACAGCATAAAAAGTTACCGTTGTTGTGGTGGTCGTAGGAGTAGTCGTTGTTGTTGTGGTGGCTGGTGTTGTTGTCGTAGTTGTAGTTGGTGTTGTTGTTGTTGTTGTTGTGGTCGTGGTTGGTGTTGTTGTCGTAGTTGTAGTTGGTGTTGTTGTTGTTGTTGTTGTTGTAGTAGTTGGTGTTGTTGTTGTGGAAGTAGTTGGCGTTGTTGTTGTAGTAGTCGGTGTTGTTGTGGTAGTAGTAGCTGGCGTTGTTGTTGTAGTAGTCGATGTTGTTGTGGTAGTTGTTATTGGTTTCGTTGTGGTTGTAGTTGGTGTTGTTGTAGTTGTGGTAGGTGTTGTAGTGGTCGTGGTGGGTGTTGTTGTGGTAGTCGTTGTTGTTGTTGGTGTTGTTGTCGTAGTGGTCGGTGTTGTTGTCGTGGTGGTCGGTGTTGTTGTGGTTGTAGTTGTTGTGGTCGTTGTTGTGGTGGGCGTCTAAATTTTACAAACTGCATGAGGAAGGCTGCTTGCTAAGCAAAAGGGAAGATCACATCGATAGCCCGGGAACGTAAGGCAACGAAACATCCAATCAGAACCGGAAAGCTCATAACAGAAGCGATGGCAAACTTAATAACAAAAGAGTAGCAAACATGTATCGGCTGGTTGAACTATTTGGGACAGCGCTCTCAATAATCCAAAATCAAAATGTCTGCAACGCCGGTTCTAGTACTACCCCAAGCGAAAAAGGTGCCTGACATTTTGGCTAACTGCAAAACAGTTGACGGTAGTAGTGCGTCGTTTACACGCCTGACTGTGCTACAACGATCTGTGTCAACTACTTTACAATTGGCCAAATATTGCAAGTAATGAGCACATTTGTACAAAAGCCACTAACCGTTGTGGTCGTCGGGGTGGTCGTCGTGGTTGTCTAAAACAAGTCGGTATTTGTGTTTCGATCGGACAGTTTGGCCAACTGTACACGCAGGAGTGACAAAATACTATGAAAAATTTCAACGATGAGTGTCTGTCAATGGGTGATATTTTCGAAACGGTGTAAAGGTCAGTTGAATGTAAAGGTCGGTGGAAAGCTCGGTCGGCAGCTCAGTGTGATAGACCTCGGTGTAAACTTGACAGATTCCACGTCAATAACAGGCAATGTTTACACCGACCTTTACGCCCAACTGACCTTTACACCGTTTCGAAAATTCCACCCAATCACCACACAAAAAGCCATGGACTTTGCAATGAAAGGGGCAACTACAACTAATCAAAGTAAAAAAACTATTCAGAAACGAACGGTGGTGGTCAGCTCTCTGCATTCGAACCCGTCGCCTTCAAAGCCCCGATAACATGCACATCGGTACGAGCCCCTTTGATTGACGCAGTATGCCTGCGGGTGACAACGTGCGAAACCACTCGTGCATTCGTCGATATCTGGAATGATTTTGACGACGTTATTCGGGTGTTTTTATTTCAAGCCGCGCATTCACCACGCGGTTCCTCTAGTTGGTGTTCTCGTTCTTAGTTTATAGTTGTTGACATATGAATTTGAATTAAAAAAATGGTTTCAGAATTAAAACTGGCATTTTGATTTTGATCAGTGTATATGTTGTTCTCAGACAGTAAACAAGCACGCTGGCTTCGGAACCAATCGCGCTCGCAAAATTTCTCAAAGAATTACATCTCTCTTAACTGGAGCAAGTTCGTTCTTTTGCATTTTGGCTGAAAATTTGCCTAAAATAGCTATTACTAGGAAAAAAAGAGCCTAAACGGCTTACGGAATCATGCAAAGAGAACCTGGTGATGAATTCGGGCTGGCTGTGTAATGAAACATCAACCCACCATTGCAGCTTCGGCCGTCGCCAGTGAAGCCCTGTTTGCACTTGCATCGATGATAGTTGCCCAATTCTGGCCAATTAATGCAATCAGCGTCATAATGGCACGACAAATGCACGTTTGGGTCTTCGCACGAACCCAGGTGCGCACCTGCTGTGCATACGTAGCCGTCACCTCCGTAGCCTGAATTCGCAAGGTCATCATGTTGAATTTTCTGATATCGCACCACAGCAAATTTTGATTGTCTCAAAGTTGATGATCGGATCGGGTCTGGCTTGACACACGCGAACTGATACAGTACCAGCTGCAATTCCAGGAGATGCTGGGCTGCTGCGCAGGCTCGGCCTGCAGGCTTCATTGATTTCTCCTTGATGAATGTCATGTTCACACCGAGCTGCCGACCTTTATACCCACCTGACGTTTACACCGCTTCAAAAAATTCCACTCATTGAATTGAATTGCAATTCACACCACTGGGACCTACAGAAGCAACTACCCGCAAATCTACTGTCGCTGCAATACATACCGGAGTTTTCCTCCCTTGCCCCCGAATAGAGCCCTCGGGGACTCTCATTGGATTTATTGTTTCTGCACCATCAACTTTTCATTCAACATTAAACATCACAAACAGTTCAAATTAGTGTATCAGGGACCAAAGTATCGTGCTTTTCTACTGTTTTTTTTTCGGTTATTTTTCAGATAACAATCTGGTCGCAGAATGTCAAAATGCTGTTCACTAACAATGTTGAAAACACCCAGTTTCCCGCTTGGAGCCCCGGAGGGCTGTAAATGGAAACGTATGTCCACTTAAAGCCCCGGGAGCTCTGATTGCATTTTTTTTCTTGGTCGAACGGTCTATTTTCCACCAATTTCCGGTCGGAGCCCCCCGAGACTCTAAATTCGAAAACTCCGGTAAGAATCTGAATGTTTCCCACACACCCGGCATGCATACACATTTTCGATCGTGCATATCGCATATGGCATTCACATCGCACGCGTTCGGCGCCATCACACAATCTTTGGCATCCACTTCGCAGTGTTTGCCGTCACCGATGTAGCCGGCCATGCAGATGCACGAGTCAGATAGACAGATCGCGTGCTCGGAACATTCTGAGCACGGCGATGTGGAGGTGCAGAGTTGACCGTCGCCTGCAAGGGGTTGTTGCTGAGTTGGCCTTAGCAATAGTGACCCTCCGTAACCCTACCGGATATAGGGGGCCACACTGGCCAAGTCTCCCATTGGCCCGAGTGGCCCCTGAAAAGGGCACCATTTGGAGAGGACACGGAAGAAAGGATCCCCAAATCGCTGGATTTTCGCTCCAATAGACTTCAGAGGTCTAAAAATTGGGTCAATACATCCATTTCAATAAATTTGAGCTGTCGCGCGTGTAAAGGGTGGCTAATTTCGCGCGCTACGGGGGCATACTCATATCTTGCATGGTGTTTGGCTTTAAATCGTCCAACCATAAACAAGGGTTCGATAAAAGCGATTTTTGAAAAATCAAACATGCACAAGATAAAAGACTTTTGCGATTTGCTTTCCCCTTAGCCGATAGCTGGATCAGCCACTGCTCCGTAATAATAATTCCTTCTGCAGCCGAAACATCCGCGTCTTTGTGGACAATGATCGGGATCCGCTTTTTTGGTTGCCATGAAGTTTAGAGCCACGATAGATTAGTTAGGTATGGTGTTAGCTAATTGTAGCTGATTGTGAACAAAAGTGTCGCGATCAAATGTGGGGAGGGTTGGGGCTGGGCCTTCGGTTTTTTTCTTCACGTCTCTCACTCTAGTGACAGGGCCAACCATGTCACCTATACGTGTTGCGTTTAGATTGTAAACGGATAGGTTTTGCCAAATGCGACGACATCCAAATGAAACATCAGCTGAAAACCGTTACCTTCAAATCCTTCGTTACACACGCACACGTGCACATCGCAGTGTGCATTCTTGGCGCATAATTGGTTGTTCATCATGCAGCTCTGTAAGCATATCGCAGCATGGCTTAGTCCAGTGTGGTTGACACAAATCGTTGATATACATACACGAATGATAGTACATCTAGCAATAGTTTTGTCGGTATTTTTTTAATACTGCTGTCAAATTGTACATCTCTTGTGGTGTCAGTTGAGTGTGTCAAAGGTTTCAGTCAACAGTGCTCTTGCGTATGGTCCAGCCACGAGCTCATGAGACGAAATAAGGAAGAGATTGGGCTGAGAGAGATGATGACAAGTTCCAGCTGGCTGACCTAAATTTGTTGCGTGCTTACGCGAACAGCAGCGCTGTTCAACACACAAGTGTTTTGGGAGTCAAAAGGGAATTTACGCACCGAGGTGGAGAGCATGTTTTCAAAAAATACGTGCGTTTTTCTTTCTTTTGTTTCCAAACTACGTGGAACCGGAACATTATTGGACCCGCACGCCAACTTCAAAAACAGTCGTCTCATGAGCTCGTGGTTGGACCATAGGTACAGCTAGAGCATGTGGAGGAAAACGCTCAAATGAAAAACAAACGATTTCGCGAAAAAAAAACCGTGACAAAAAACATCACGAAAACACATGTGCTAACATCAACTTCAGCAATACAAACACGTTCCCCATCGCCGACATAGCCCGATCGACATTGACAACGTCCGTCCGACATGCACAATGCCATTCGATGGCATTGACTGACATCCAACTGACAACCGGTCAATGGCCGTGTTGTGGTGGTGGTAGTTGATCGGGTGGTCGTCGTCTCTGAATTTGAGTGCATAGTTTTTGGGGGAATTTTTGGATTATTTGGGAGTGAGTGACGCACATCGTTGACACGTACAGTTGCGCGGTATCCGCGACACCGTGTGGTTCTTCAATGTGCACTCCAGCCTTGACTTGTTACTATTTACTTCTACAATTAATTTCGACACATTTTCAGTCCCGCACTATTCCATGTTTGTGCTGGTCGAAATTATAGAGGGATCAGCAAATCTCAAAATATAGCAAATGCGAATAGTCACGCCACGAAGCAAGACAGGATCGATTATCATGTTCGAGACTATTCCAGCTTGGTCACTGCGTTTAAAAAGTGGTATTGAAACTTGAATGGGTCACCGCCCTGCGTCAACTACTCCGAAATTTAGCAAAAAAAGGCGAAAAAAGGATGCTAAAACGTCACGGCGTACTTTCACACAGCATTCCGTTGCCGTCATAACCGGACGCGCACTCGCAAAGTGCCAGTTCGTTGCAGAAAGCATCAATGGCACACAGGGATTGGTTGAAGAAGCAGTTGGTTGAACCTGAATTTATGGAGATACAACTGATTTCAATGTTGTTTACACAAATTGTGTGCACACTTTTGACTGACATACAACGTTTTAGTTTTGCTACCTGCAATGCATGAAGGCGGTTAGGTTGACCTAGTGTCAGTGGAACATGTCAAAGACTTGGTTCACTACTTTTCAGTTTGCCGGTTCGTGAAAGATAAAACTTATGCGACCACACAAATTTTTGGTGGTGGTGAGCTGAGCACTATACAGTACGACTGCGTTCGGACTGCGGCAACCGTGTAGTTGTACCGTTTATGCGCTCAAGCTTACAGTGCGGCTCATATAAACAGTGATTTGGAAGTTACCAAATCCCACAAACTTGGTTTTGGACAGCAAACTCCGAAATTGCAGAAATATCCCGGGGAACACGATTGACGCGACGTTTGCAGCACGCACGGGGGACTGTCCTTCTTGGGACGGCCGCCTTGCGGACAAATTGCTGCAACAAGAGACCACTTTAGTATAGGGTGTCGAAAAAGAAGCTGACCACTTTTGGGTCGCCCTGCTGTTTATTTTGTTGTTTTGCACATCAAACTGTTTCACATTCCGAACTGGTCGTGCATGTCCTACCTATACAAGACCCGGTCCGAAATCCTATCAAGGTGAATTGGGTTGGGGAAACAGACTGGGATCAGAACCACCAACCAGTACACATTGTTTGCATCTTAGGAGGTTCACATGGGACCAAATGGACTCCAAATGCGGATTCTCTTACAAAATTGCCACCTGAACCTAATTTTCAGCAAAATCTATTTAAATCTATTCTTGAATTCAAAAATACAAAATCCTTGATAGAATAGTTATAAAACCGGATCATGCAGATGAGTGTTCCTAAATCCTAACCGTCACACAGATGTCCGTCTCCAATAAATCCCGGTTTGCACGAGCACAAATGTTTGCCGGGTGCCAGATCGAAACAATCAGCATTCGGGTCACAATCGTTCAGATTCGGTTGTGAACAAGCTGATTGTACGGATGTTTCTGCAAGGTACAGTAAACGGCCACATAATTGTAAAGTGATTTACAGACCGTTACGACACACACTCAACCGACATAATTTCATTATTGGATGAAGTTGGCAAGTCCGACTGATTGTAAACTCGTTGGCGCAAGGCATCGAAAGCATGACATGACACGCACTCAATGGAGTGGGTTGTACGCGTTGCGCGACGGTTGAGCCTCGTGGGTGGGGGCACAGATTCAGACCGAGCATAAAGCCTAGGCTTATAAATGAGTCAAACCTGGATCGTCCAGATGCACATTGACGCGCATTTTCCATTTCACTCGCAGCTCCAAATGACCAACAAATACACATGCTCAGAAGCAGTGAAACATCAACCAACCAACACAAATGCTGCCATCGGGCACATAGCCATCAGAGCAGGTGCCACACTGAGGATGACCCTGTGCGGTGATGAAACACCGACGATGCATGATCTCACAACGATTCTGCGCTTGCATGTCGCACATGTCATCCGGCTGGGAGGAGGTGGCTGGAAAGAATATCGTGGCTGCTTGTGAAGTGGTTGACGTGCAGGCTTGACGTGCGCAAGCGAACATCAGAAACAGCGCATGCACTTTGCTGGCATACAGGTCGGGTCGAATTGGTGAAAGACCCAGCGCCACCGCTCATGTCCCAATTCACCTTTATGGATGTGACCACTAAACGTGCAGTTATACTCGGGTACAAAGCCTTTTGAAGACAATCTGTCTTCATGTCTACAATGCAGACATGAAGACAAAAGGTACAATGTACCAAGGTTTGGAGACAAGGAAGGTACAAGGCTTTGAAGACAAAGCGTGGTACAACCAAGAAATGAAAGAAAGAGAATAAGAAAACGGAATTTACCTAAAAATTGTTGGATGGCGCCGAAAAATTGTCAATTTAATGAATTGCTGAATAGCGTGTGGAATTAAACTGATTCAAAATGTCATTGTAAACCTTCACTACTGTTCGGAAACACCCAGGAATTTTGTTAGTGGTCGGACCCCAGCAAGAAACAATGTTGCCCATCGGCTGCTGTCAGTGGGGAGCATTCTGCTCCAAATATCCTGATAGAGTTGATGTGCTACATTAGTTTTTGCTTCTAAAAATGTGCAGCTAAATATTATTCAGTCTGAGATCGAAAAACTTCTTCAAAACAATGTCACGCGACACAAAAAGTGAGGTTGGTCTTCTATTTTTTTCGGGGCAGGAGCGTTTTTGGGTTGTGGGAGCATTATACCTTGTTACTTCTTTTAGGTTGCGATGTTTACGATTTAGTATTAACATATTCTATTTTTTCTGACTCAAATCACACCAGTGAAGTCTTCTTTAGGCTCCAAAAATGGGGGGAGTACCCATTTTTCTTCCCTAGGAATATCGTTGGCTTAGGGCTGGTCCGAGGTGTGGCTGGGGTCGGGCATCAACGTTTTTGAATTTTCTGGAGTGTGCTGTCAGTCCACTGAGTAAGTATTGAATCGCTAAGTTGCGTGTAACGTGAGATATTTGCCGTTATGTTGTTTGTCTACAAGCCAAAAGTTCAGCTCGTTGAACTCTTGCTTTGGGGACAAATTGTCTTCAAAGCAGTGTCTTCAAAGAATATCCTCAAAGTGAGTTATACTTGGTTATGGACAAAGTATAACTCGCTCGTGAGGACAATTCGTCTTTAGTGTCTATATTGCTGTCTCCAAAGCCCTTTGTACCCGAGTATAACTCCACCTTAATGCAGTAAAGTTTGCTCTCATACTCGCATGTAGTCAACGCACATCGTCAACGTTGTCGTCAACGCCGTGGTCGCATGCCATGCATACAGTATACATGCTTCCTTGCGCTCACTTAGGGCTGCTTCGGCCTAGCTGGTATTGACTATGGGTACGGGCATAATACCCAACACTCAATACCATCCAATACTCAATACCTGGTATTGGGTGCCCAATACTGACCCAATACCTTGGCACAGGGTATTGGGTGGCGTGGTTGGTGTTGGGTATTGGGTGGGCCCAAAAAACCAGCATTGTGCCCGCGCATGCCTAGTTGTTGACGAACTGTGTTGATGACTAAACGATTAGCCAAAGTTTTTGTTCTCCGCACGCACCAGTGCAACTGAATCCATTTCCCTGATACCCAGCAGCGCACGCACAAACGTATCCGCCCTCGATGTTGACGCAAATCGCGTTCGCGTCGCATTTCCCCGTTCCGATTGCGCATTCGTCGATATCTGAGTGTAATGGTGGTGGCTAAATATGTAGGCGACAAGGTCTCTGTTCAAAACTACTGCAATAAATCAATTTGTGAAGTTGGTGTAATTACCCACATATGTATCATAAAATGATTGACCATGATCGAATCGCAATGTGGGGACACATCTCTGGTAAAGGTCAACCTTTGGTCTGGGATCGTCTTTATACTTGCAGTTTGGCCACATTTATCATTAAGCGAACTTTTATCAAGTATTAAACATTCGACGAGCCCACATCTATGAGTGGGCACCATTTGGGAACAGCTTTTACACGCTTGTCATATCACGTCCCAGACTGAGGTTGATGTTTGTTTACAACGTGACAATGACCACTAAAAGCTATCCCCGCGTTCATTAATCGGTCCCTTCGTGAAGCACTATGCGTCAACTACTTAACAATTAGCCATCACTCAACCTTGACACGTGATGCCGTCGCCGTGGTAGCCTTTCAGACATCGACATTCAAATCGACCCGGTTTGTTCACACATTCGGCACGATCGCGATCGCAATTATGCCGGTTCTCTTCGCATTCATCGATATCTGCGTAAATTTAAATCAAATTAGTTTTGTTGATCGCGGATCGATTTTGTTGATGTGGTCACCAAAATTTCGCGTGGGTCGATCGGATGTGATCGAGGGTCGGATCGGTCTATGGTACATCATCACATTGATGCGATGTGGCAAAGCGGTCCGGTCACATCCGATCACCAAGTTTGGAACTGCCCACTGGTCCAACGCAAAATGAAACTGGTTCACAGATACAAGTGGGTGCCATCTGAAACATTTTTAGCGATTCAGCCACTATCACCAGGAAGCCTGAATATGCGGCGCATTAGACGAGTAATCATTTCAAATTAAAGAATTTACAACTGATTTCTTGGCGCGTTCTTATTTGAACTTGACAAATGCGAACCAATAGCATCGTTGAGGGGATCGTCCCACGCATATCCGCTCTTCAAGTGACAGATCTCCTTTCGCTGCTCCAGCACACAGTACGTGTTGCTGCCGCATGCGTCCACACCACGTTGGCTGCATCGAACCTGTGCCGTAAAATTAATGCTGCAAGTTGTATGTTTTCAGGATTGATGTTTGCTGCAGACTTTGGTGGTCAAGTCAACTCAAGTGAGCTCGAGAATTAATACATGGCATTCGGGGTGAGTTGACGAAGTGATTTGACCACCTGAGTTGACCATTGTAGTATAAGCCCGAAAGCTACACCTGGGATCGTTTATCCGGGCTGCGACAAGTCTGCGTGCCGTCACCCGACCACCCAACCGGGCATCGGCAATCGAATCCACCCTGAAAGTTCCAGCACATCGCCAACGGATGGCACAGACTGCGTGGCGAGGAGGTACATTCGTTCACGTCTACAAAGTGGGGGATGGTACTTAATTTGGAAACTTCAGGATTATCTGAATCGGATTCCCTCTGATCGGAACCTGAACACACCCACACTCCAACAGTTTAGAAAACCCACGCACGCAGCAGGCAACCAGGCGCTGCATAACACACGCGAGTGTTGGGCATACGCCTACCTAGCCAGCTGTCTAAGGTTTCACACACGGGTGTATTGTTATGCAACACTTTTATGCAAGTCAAAATTAAACTATCGAGTCAACGCCGGTCAGGACCAAGTCAGACGATTCGGGCTCAAAACTAGGCAACTGAGAACTGACCTTCACAGTGTCTGCCGTCTCCCTTGTAGCCCGCTTGGCATGTGCATTCATACGATCCGTCGGTGTTGATGCAAGTCGCCTTGGCGTGACAGGTGTGGCGTTGTGCGGTGCATTCATCAAAATCTGTTCGAGAAAAAACATGAAGTGCTTCGAAACAAACGAAACGATTTTCAAACGCTGGTATTGAGCATGGCGGAATCGGTTTCGTTTTATTCTGTCCTGCTTGCCTTGGTAAAATGACTTTTTGGGCCGGATATTTCGGTTACTGCTGACAGTCATAACCAATTCAAAAAACACAATATTCTTAGGCATCCTTTAAATTATGTATAGTGCCATCGGCAAACATCGCAACATCCTGTGGCAAAATTAACGCTACCGATGCAAGACAAGACTACAGGTTTTTACCTGCCAAAGATTAATTTGCGAAAAACCAAAATGCACCCACCTTCGCACCGTCCCGTGACAGGATCCTTTACGTAACCCATTCGGCATTCAGTGCACTCGGGTGCCCCGATGTCTGAGCTCGTATTGACGTCGCAATACTGGTTTGGTCCACAGTCTGCTTGAGTCTCTTCATCTCCAGTGCACGCACGCACATTCACCGGGCGGCAATGGTAACCGTCACCTGCGTGCGGGCTTATTGTAGAATGGTTGACGCACATGCTTGACGCATCAACGGATGGAAGGTCAACACACGCACCTTTGTATCCGCCTTGACAACGACATCTGTAGGCACCATCCATATTCGTGCAAGTCGCTTTGTGATGACACGGTTGCAACTCGCTGCATTCGTCGATGTCTAGAAAGGGATGTCGTATCAATACCAGGTTATCTTCAGTGTGAATGCACCAGATAGCCGCGAGACCCCAAAAAGGCACATGAGCTTGTTTTATGGCTGTTTAAAACTTCTTAAAACTGTTTAAAACAGATGCCTACGGTACGGTATATACGTATTTGTGCAAACGCACAAGATTGTCGCAGACGAACAACTTCAAACGTTATGCATTTGACCTACCAGTGCACGCATAGCCAATCAAGCGATACCCGACGTCGCAAGCGCACAAATAATCGCCGACGTAGTTCACACAACGTGAACTAGAGTCACAGTTGTGCATTCGACCGGTGCATTCATTGATGTCTGCGCACAAACACGAAATCGAATGGTTAAAAGTAATTGTGTTCTTTTTTCTGTTTTTTTGGCGAATTGTTTCGTCACCAGGAAGACACGGGTGCGAAATGTACGCGAGTTGCGTGCGTTTTATGTCGCGACGACATTGGAGCTCCAGATGGGAGCGAGAAATACATTTGCAACACATGCAAAGCCCTCTTAGACCGCGACGATACTACAGGCTGGTGTCTAAGTTGACGACTAGAGTCGACGTCCGAGTTGACGCCATGAACATAAGTCAACTTTGCCAATGATCTTTACTCACCAGCGCACTCCGTCTGACCGTTGCCAGCGAAACCCGGCAAACATCGACAGACCCCAGTCCGTCGTTCGCAGGCCGCGTCCTTTGTACAGTCCCGATCGCTCACACAGCGCTCTGTGGGTGAGAGAAGGATATTCGAAGTATTCAGATCAAATCTGTTGAAGACGTTGTCTAATAGTAGTTGAGCATGCATGTTTTGGTGGATTATGTACGTCTTGTATTGGTTGGTACACAATGCACGTTGTGGTTTGAACATTTCGGTTCACAGTTTCTAATTTGGTCAAACCGCTAGTATTACATACATACATACATACATATCTGTTCACTACAGTTAGGGTGGGAAGTAAAGGGAGAGAAATGACGTTAGTTGTCAAGGGAGAACTAGAGTTAAGTTACTGCACGAGTTCTGAGAAAACGGTTTCATAGAGACACCAAATCGTCCCAAAAAGGAAAGAAACAAAGCAAACCCGAAAAAACTGTAGGCTCTAACTTGTTGTCGACGTTTGACGAGAGGTAATGGGGAGGAGTGGACTTTCGATCGGAGTGGACGGTGTCGTGCGTTGACCGCTGCCTTCAGACGAACCGGTACCGGAAGAAACAGTTGGGTCAGATCCAGTTCCGGTTCCGAAAGTTCCGCTGGATCCTTCACTGCTTCCACTTACTCCCGATTGACTCGAATCTGTTCCTGATCTGTTGGAACTTGTTTGTGTTCCTGAGCCGGTTCCCGTCTCGGTAGTCCTGTCTCCGGAGATCATCGAACTGGAACTTGGAACTGATCCAGCGCCTGTTACACTGCCGGTTTCCGTGCTGCCTGTGTCTCCTGTTGAGGTTCCGGACCCTTCATTGCCAATGCCAGTTCTGTCTCCAGAACCTGACTTAGATCCAGAACTGGGCTCAACTGAAACCGACGATGATTGGGATCCAGTTTGGGTTTTAGTGTCTCCAGTAGATCCGCTTGAACTTATTGTGGTTCTATCGCTTTTGTCACCAGAATCACCAGAGCCGGAACTTGACGTTGGTTCGCTGCCGCTATCAACGGTTCCACTTGACGTCCCGGAGCCTGTGGAACCCGATTCACTTTCGGTTCCAGCACTTTCGGTGGATCCGTCTGACGTTCCAGTTCCACTTGCACTAGCTAGTGTTTTAGTTCCGGTACCATCCGAACCGCCGCCGGCCAAAGGCAGAACGAACTCTTTGGGCTTCGATACATCCACATCCGGATCCGCTGTCGGCGGTCGTTCGGGCAGCGAGGGTGGAGTTCCGGCTACTCTGCCTTCGGGCGTAAAAAGGATGAAAGGCGGAGTTTGAGTTTGACCGGAATCCGTGGTGGGACTCGAACTTGTATCGGGACCAGCGCCGCCGCCGCTTTCGCTCGAACCCAAACCGGAGCGAGAATCGAACCGCGGTGTGCTGCGTGATGGACCAAGGCTCAGACCTGAAGTTAGTCTCATAGGGAATGAAAGCATTCATGGGAGACTGTTATTTTAGTGAAACGGAGATTGTTGGAAAAACAGAAGTTGAGCCAACCCTAAGAGGAGGGGTAATACAGAAAGTTCTTGAGGAACACGTGTTATACCGTGCGGGTGAAGTGGAAAACGTGAAAGCAAGGATACCACCTACAGTGAATTCGCAATTTGAAACCAAACAGATGAGATAGTAAGGTAGCATTTTTGCTGATCAGAACCTGCAGTGCTGGTGGTGCGTGGTGTGGTGCTCCGGTCAACCAAACTGCCTGATAGATCAGTTGGCGCTCCTGGATTTGTAGACCCCGATCCGGATTCCGGACTTGGTGTTTGAGGACCGGCTCTTGTTGTTGTTGTTGTTGTCAGTTCACTAGGTGGTGTTTGTATGCCAGCGGTGCGTCCAAAACTGCCATCCACAAAAGGTCGTGCTGTGGTGCCGGGCAGAATTGCGTTTGTAGTTGGCGAAATGGGAGCAATGGTCGAGGAGCCACCAGGTGATGCTGTTTGTGTGGCACCGTTTGGCGCTCCAGGTGCTGGTGGAGTGCTTGTAGATGGCGAACTAGGTGGTGAACCAGCAACAGCGCTCGTCGGTGATGATGTTTCATCGGTGGTGGCTCCAGGTTGACCGGCATCGTCAGTGTTGCTGTCTGGCTGGGTTGGTGTGGTGGGGCCGAGCTCTTCAGGACCAGATCCTGGTTTAGTGGATTGGCCGTCACTTGTATCAGTGCCACCTGGTTCGGTTGGTGCGGTGCCATCTGCCTCTTCCTTCCCATCCCCTGACGGAATATTGAACTTGTGCGCATTTCCCTCAGAGCCCCCAGTCAAAACTGTTGTTGTGGTTGTTGTTGTTGGTGGTGGTGATGTTTCACGGCCTTCATTGAAGAATCCGTCTTGGAGGTCGTCGTCTCCGTCTGCGGTGCCATTGCCTGAGAGAGAAAGGCGGAAAATGGAAGGACTGCACATTTGTGCTTTTCATAAATAGCGGAAATATACGTATAAGCAAGTGATTTAAATAAGCCCAATTAATTGCAGCTATGCACTGGGTGCTAGACGGATATTCTGCAGTGGAACGGAAAGTATAAGCCCCAAAATAGCGGAGAAAGGAAAAGCCAGCGACACCACAATAAGTGCTGTGCTAAAATAAAACGCATAGAAATTGTGCAGAAATATACATACATACAGTACATATGTATACATAAGTCACTGATGTGGGAGGTGTCGTGTGATTGAAAGGTGCAAAATATCTCCAACAGCTAACTTCACAAATTTATGCCATAACGGTATAAATGAAGTTTCAATCAAACTCTGTGTCCGGAACGAGACACAGTAATCGACCAACCTCTACCC
The DNA here is from genome assembly GCA_030248065.1 of Rhynchonema sp. JSB1_4. NCBI lineage: Eukaryota > Metazoa > Nematoda > Chromadorea > Monhysterida > Xyalidae > Rhynchonema > Rhynchonema sp. JSB1_4. The sequence continues at coordinate 28,190 of JASAMV010006029.1, forward strand.
GTCAACTGAATGGCCAATCCATAACAGTGAGGCGCCGGTTTCTTATCGTCGCAGCAGAAATGTCCGCCGCGAGTGTTGACGCACCAGGCGCCTGGGGCTCGACATGGGTCCGTCGGTTGTTCGCACTCATTTGTGTCTGACAGACACAAGATAATTGTTTGAATTTTTATCGGGTCGTCACCAATAATAGCCACTGTTTATGCCTGGCGACAATCAAAAGTGCGTATGATAAAATTCATCCCTAAATTCGTGACCCGAACAGTCACAGCAACAGCGCCCAAAAACTGTATCCGTTCAACTTTTTCCGTATATGGCAACACCTGCACATCACAGGCTACGCAGTTTGCCGTTACACACCCATCCACAATTCACAGTCAGCAGCAATTGGGTTGTAATTCAACTCTTGTTGTGGGTGCACATCAGTACGGTACACAGTGCCCAACACCTCAACATCTCTAAAAGATGACAAATGGTGTACCTATGCACTCACCAACACATTTGTCATGTGGATCACCCTCGAACCCTTTGCGACAGACGCATTCGTCGTTGACACACTCTGCATTCGTGCCGCAACCGCCGTAACATAGCGCTTGGTAATCTGAAATAATTATAGCCGTAATTAATTGATTGATTTATTTGTTTGTGAGATTTGCTATGAGAAATGTCAGAATGAAGCTCATGTTACACAGCTTCATTCCAGAGTGTTTGACAATCTCAGGAAGTGTCATGATCGTCATACAGCAGTCTGTATGAAATACAGAGCAGCTCATGTTGGCTTACATTCATGTCGTCAACGCATATCGTCAACTCTGGTTGTCAACTCAGCTCTAATGCAAAAAAATATCTAATAATATTTCTCGCTCTCACTATGGACTGATTGAATTGATGAATTGCAAAGAGGGAAATTTAGAAAAAAGCAGAAATCAGCAACTCACTCGTCTTGCACTCAATGTCGGTGGCACTTTCGACGCAGCAAATGTATCCGCCCTGCACATTCACACATCGCATGTCACGCGGAC
>JASAMV010006030.1:0-16269 GCA_030248065.1 Rhynchonema sp. JSB1_4
TTTTGGAACTGTCGGGTGTCGGCTTTTTTCTCAAATGTCGGGTGTCGGGTACCCCCCCCCCCCCCCGACCTGTAACCCTACCTGGGGGAGGGGTCCCCACAAGGTATACTAACCGCCGCGACCAAGGTACACTGGTACACTAACCGCCGCGCCCCTCAATTTTTGCCTAAAATAGGCATTTTTAGGCCTAAAATAGGTGATTTTTAGGTCAATGTTGTCAAAAGTCGCCAAAATACCCTTTTTTGGAGAATTTTTTCCGAAAACGGTTAAAAAATCGGTGAAATTTTCTGCCTCAAAAAGTGACTTTTTCCTGGATTTGGGTCTTCCCCCCAGGGAGGTACACTGACCGCCACTCCGAAAAAATGGGCAGGTACACTAACCGCCGCGCCGGACCAGGAACTACACTGGGCATGGGGAACCCCACAGGAACTGCACTAGTGGTCTATTCAATATCCTTCAACCGCTTTGTTCGTTTTTCAGACTGAAACCAGCTAAAACACAGTGGACCATTTTACTTTACATTAACCGTGAACGACCGTGAATGCTGAGAAAGCCTTAATGTAAGAGCGTAACGTGTTCAGTGATTCGCGGAGAAGCACCACGGAGACGCAGGCGTGAAATCATTGCTTTGACTTATGGTAGTAGCGTCTGGGTTGCTCCTGCTCCGATCTCGTGGACGTGTCCGTCCAATTTTACGCTTGCAATTGTCATATTGGCTTGAAATGTGACCCGCACGTTGTGGCAGACGCGCGAAATAAAGCGATAATGGACGATGAAATGTTATCGCCGGTGAGTTGCGGCCTCTTTGTTTGTTCTGTTCGGATTCGCTTCTTTACTGCTGATTGACTGCCTGACGGGTGCTTGCTCGAGCCACCCACACACGCAAAAACGTGCTTTTTCAGTAGTATAGGCTAGGTAGCTAGGTCGAGGTGGCCTGGCCCTTCTTGCTAGCTAGCTCGTGGTTCGTTTCATTGCGTGTTGCTCTGCTGAATCAGAAACCGGTAATTTATCGGTGTCGTTAATTATAAACTTTCAATAGCTGCACACGCCACATTGTGCTCAAACGAAATAATCGTGTTCTGCAAATTGCGAGATCCTCTGACTCTGTTTTTAATTTTGTTACCTGTCTGACAGACTGCAATATAATTTACACTAAGCTGAGCTGAGCACAGGGAGCCCAAGCCTGCCCGTTACCATCGTCATGAGCGTTTTGGTGCGCGAAACGAAATTTGATACACGGTCGCAGTTGTGAACCCGATTGAACAAACATAATATTTCTCATATTATTTGCTTTAGTCGGGCGCTGCCAGCAGCAGTGGTCATCATTATCATCTGCATCACGAGGTCGACAGCACGCATTCACGTAGCTCGAGGGAGAGGGAGGATCGCGGGTCACGGTTGGTTTGGTTGTGAATTCGAAGCGACGTAGTACCAATGCCAGGGTGACACATTTTTTTAGCACCAGTGACTTAACTACGTGCAGTTTGAGTGAAACTAAAAGAGTAGCCGAAAGAACAGCAGGAGAAACGAGCAGCTACGTTGCCGCTGCACTAAATTGATAAGGCACGTATTTGGCAAAACCATGCGAGCTGCTTGCTTTTGATGTAATAAATGATGATCATGATGATATTAGCCGTGTCGCGTGGCTGCGGCGATCTCGGGCGTTTACACTGACTATGGGCCGCACTCCCGAAAGCAAATGCGCACATCTGGACGCGTGCGTCTTGAAGGACGGCTTCCAATTGGCTGACTTCAATTTATCGCGTACTTTGCGCGAACAGCAACGTCGTTCAACGAACGCCCACATGCTTCTGGGAGTAAAGATGGAATTAACGCGCCGACGTGGATAGCGTGATATATGTCAAACACACCGCGCGTTTTCAGATGCGCGCATCCAGATGCGCGCTCTTGCTTTCGGTAATTCCGACCAATGACGGCATTGGCATATCTCTGGCATGGGCATTGGCAAGGCTTGTTTGAGCTGTATTTTGTGACAGAGTTGGCGCACTAATTTCAAGCAGCTCAAAAAAAGTTGTACCCCTCCCTGCACTATACTGGCAGGCGAAAAAAAAACCAAAAAAAAACTGTTTTTTCGAGACCCGAATACTTTTCCATTTATTTTTCCGTGGGTATCTTTTCGGTTTTTGATCGGAAAAATATCGGTGCTTTATCCCAATTTTTTCCAAAAAATTGTAATGCAAAGCTGATGAGTTTTTCGATTTCAGTGAAAAATTGGCTCGAGCACAAAAATTAACCAAAAAGCGTGTAAACCAAGTGTTTTCGACTGACTTCAACACTCTTCAACAGCACTCTCGTCAGTTCGAACAAATTTTGCACTGAAATTGTTATATTTTTCGAAATTACGTTCTTAAGTACTGGAAAAGTATTTGGAAAAAACCGTATTTTTTCCTTAAAAAACCGTTTTTTCCACGAAAAATAAAAAAAACGGTTCTTTATGACAGTATACCCTGCACCAAATCTCTGACTTTTATGTTGGTCTATTGAATCCCAAAATACAGCTCACCAACCACTCAAAATTTGCCCATGCCCAAGCGAAGTCGATGCCGATGGACTTTTGCGGGTGAAGTTGAAATACGGCGCACAAGATCGACAACGTTTTGCTCTGTCACAGCGGTCACCAGCACGCAACGACATCGATTGCAAGTGGCAGCAGCGGCAGACGCCGCCGTGACTCATCCGGCTCGGTCGGCCGTCAACAACAACAACAATCGCACAGCACAAGCAGCTCACATCATCATCATCACAACAAAGTGACCATGTCGAGTCGCGAATCGGTAGCGAGCGGAGGAGCGGGCGACATCAACAATGCGACGATGACTGCAGGAGGACTGGTTGATGCCGCCAGTGACACGCGTCTCGGCCGATGTCAGGCCGAGGCACAGCGGCGCGAGAACATTCTCGTCATGCGACTCGCCACCAAGGAGCAGGAAGTGCACGATTTCTTTGTGAGTGCTTTGCTTGCCACGACGTTTGGGCGTTTTGTTGGCCTTCTTTGGACCATATCAACTTCTGACGAGCCCGCAGTTTTGTCAATTTTTGTTCGGACGGTATTTTACGTTTGAATTTGGAGCTTTTCGACCAACGTAGTAATGTGTTGAACAATGAAAAAGCTGGTTGAATGCAATACGCACACGCAAAAGAACCGCAACAAAAGTTGACAAGCTCTGTGAGTGTCAGCGGATGCCAAAATAATAACGGGGAGCGCATGGACATTCCAAAATCCTTTGTGAACAAAAAATGGCTTTCTTCGACTGGGGCTCGAACCCAGGTCCTCCGCCTAACCGGGGCATTGCTGTGCCAACTGAGCTATCGAAGTGCCTGCCCTTGGACGCAAAGTTTTTGGTCTTGGTTTTTGGATGCCAAAAGTTGAAATGCCTCATTTTGTGACCTTGGCGTTGCTGTTTGGGTTTGGAGTTGGAGTTGCTTTTGGATAAGTGAAACATAACCAACCAATAATGTCAAAAAAACGCCGACGCTTGCCTGATACGCAGGGTCAATTGGAGGAGCTCCGGACAAGTCTGGGCGGCGGCCTACGCAACGCGCTACTTGATCCGGTCGTTAATTCGATGTTTCAAAAAATGCGCGACGAACTGCGAGACACGAAACAACGGTATGAACAAAGCCAGCAGGAATTGAACGCTTGGAAATTCACACCTGATAGGTGCGTTGTGGGTGATGTTTCACGCGTTTTTATCAGATTGGCACCGGCAATTTTCGTTTTTTTAGTTCGTATTTGACAGGAACACACGAACAGTGATGAATAGAACGTATGCCTTCAATATTCAGATGTGGCGGTCCAGTACACCGCCACAGTCAGCCCATTTTTAGTGACGTGACCGGTACCTGGCTTTCTGTCAAATGTTTAAGAATATCAGATAGATGATTAGCTGTGGATTGTTGGTTGACCAAGCTGTCCGCCTTTGGAAGATTGGGGCTTCATCTCACATCTATATGTATACCAGGATTTTTTTTCAAAATGAGCCACTGGCTCATTTGGCAAAATCTACTGGCTCATTTTGAAATCTACTGGCTCATTTTAAAATGGGGTAATATATGTTGTTTTAGCACTACTTTAGTGTGTTTTTGGTGCGTTATGATGCTAAACAGAGTATCACTGCCTAAAAATTCACGGAAATCGCGCGTAGCGCGAAAATTTTGACATTTTGCACCGCGGATTGCTAAGAAAAGTCAATTGTGAAGTGCTCTATACGATTTTTTGCCTGTGGTCTGCGCAGTAAGTTGTAACACAATTACTAACAGAGAACTATTCTATCCTATGAGTTGTGTCTCAAAACTGATTCACAAAACATCCCCCTGGTCTTTAGTTGGACCAGTCCGCAAGTACTTATGTTCGTCGAATTCGCAAGCCAGTGGAAGCCGGTTACGATAAACTGAAGTAGTGAATATCATAAAAGAACATCGTACCGCTTCGTACGTGCTATCAATAACAGAACAAGTCTACATGTTCCCCTGATCACACAACCAGACGATAAATGACAACAAACGCGCGCGAAAATTTTTCGATTTTGGGCTGTTTGTTACCTTCAGAAAGTGCTTCCTGGGACTGCCTACTGGCTCATTTTACTGGCTCATTGAAATTCTACTGGCTCATTTGCCAAAATCTACTCGCTCATTTCAAATTCTTTCTGGCTCAATGAGCCAGTAAACATGGCAAAAAAACCTGAATTGTATACCATAGTGTGGAATTTTTGAAACTGTGTAAACGTCAGTCGAGTGTAACGGTCGGCCTAAGCCTCGGTTGAACCCTGAAATATTCCACGTTAACAGCAGGCAGGTGATGTTCCATGTTTACTCAGAGCTTGACACCCAACCAACCCTGTAGCGTGGAGTATTTCAATACTGAGATTTCAATTTCGTCATTCGACACAACGGGTACACTGATTGCAGCACAACGGGCAAACGTCTGATGGCACGTTGTCGGACACTGATTCAGGAGAACGAAGAACTCGGCCGCGAAATGGAACAAGGCAGACTGGCGCGTCTTGAAAATCAACTGTCAGCCAATCAGCAACAAGTCGAACAACTACAGGGTGGACAGAAAGGTACTGGGTTACTCTGTTGGTCGTCGACAAAAGCTGCTTGCTGCTGCCACCAACCGTGGACATTCGGCTGATGCAAGTGGCTGGTTCATTGCACATTCAACTACTGACTGGCTGGTGGTTCATATTCACAGTTGTACAGTACACGTCTGGTGCAGACCTTCTGGACAGGACACAGTTATCTTGCACTCTTCTTATCATCGACACTGGTTGGCCGGGTCAGATCAATCATCGAATATTATACTTAAAATATTGTATCGTATCGACCTCGACTCAAATGGTCAACGCGACCATTGCATACAGTCTCCGAAATATTGAGATGCGAAAGACACAGAGCGCGTGCATCGACCATCAGTTTAACGTTAGAAACAAAGCAAAATTAATGTCGACTCATAAACTTCGCACGAATAGGTAATGCTCGGCATTGTGCCATTTTAATGAACTCGCACGGCCCAGCGATCTAAGACTCAGAATAGAGATGGAACTGAACATGATGGCAGTTAAATCAAAATTTAATGGCCGTGATTTGATGTTTTTCTCGTTATTCCTGTGATCGTTTGTAATCTATCGGTCTTATTGATATTGTGCCCAATCTTCGATCTTTGAGCCGGTTTGTGGTTAAAATGGTAGGAGACAATTGATAAATTGTTGTAAGGAATTTATATTCAACCAGACCACAGGCTATCATCGAGAAAGCCAAGAATTTAAAAAGCACTTGTTCTGCATTCCGTGCCCTGATCTAGGCTTATGAAATTTTGTATGTGCCTAATATGGTTGCAGTAGCCACATTTCATTTTTGTAACATTGTTTGTGAACTGTGTAACCATTCACGCAATCGATCGATAGCGCTGAGCTCTGTATTACCATCTCAAACTACGGCATTTATTCCGTGACCGTCCATGTCTGCAATGTAATTTGTAACTCAAATGAAATGTGGCCTGCAACTGTTGTTATTTTTGATCCACAATGGTAACCGTGACCTGGGATTATTTTTTGAAATGAAGTGGGCTAATAACAAGAAGCCAGAAAAATGAAAAATTCAGTAGCCGTTTTCTTCTGAAGTGCCAATTTACAAGTTTTTTGGCCTAAATATAAAAATGCATTAGTTTTCACGCAACTAAATTTGAAAATCTCCTAGCTTTTGAATAAGTTTAGAGCCAAAAAGCTTGCTTAAAAATTCAACACCAGTGACCAATAAATAATTGCCTGTAATGATGATGACCTTCCTAATTCCATTTCAGAAGTGGACGACCTGTTGCTGGACCTCGACCAAGACATGGAGGGCTTGCAGACGACCTGTATGTTCCTGCAGAAACAGTTGGACGACACGCGCAGCGAGAATCGACGCTTGCGGACGTTGTTGTCGTCGTCTGGAACGGGACAGCAGCAAAACAGCGCCAGCAGCTCGACCGAGACCAGGACCGCACAGCTGCAGCAACAGTCCGAGGTAATGATGACGGACACTAAATCACCGAAGCCGATTCTGGATGCTTTCCAATCCTCAGCTGCACCGGCAGCCAGCAGCACCCGTGTCGGTAGTCGTAGTAATAATAATCGACGAACCCCGACCCCGCCGGTTGCGAAACCAACTCGGTTGAGTGCGGGCGGAGACCAGAACCTGGACAGTTCCCCGTCCCCGCCCAATGAGAATGGAGGGCATGAGTCCCCAGACCTTGAGACGGACGGGGCACAGCCGTCGCCGAAACGATTGCGGACAGACGATGAACCGATGGATCAAACGAATAGTGCTGCTGTAACAGCTGAGGATGATGATGATGATCAACAAATCGATATCGGTGATCAGCTGGAGGAGGAATCGATCGATAATGCGGAGGAGCCGGAGCCAGTTGAGCGCGTGAAGAAGGCGGCGCCCAAACGTGGCGGACGGCGGACCGCGGCGGGTAGAGGTGCGCGAAAAACTCGACAGTATAGGAGTAAGATGAATGGGGTGGTCGTGAATGGAGGCGACTAGGCTCAGGCTCAAGCTTAGCCGGGAGACGGGCTTGCCTGGGTTTGTGGTCTTCAGAATTTCGTCGCTATATAACCTACTACTATCCGATCAAACCCAGAGCTCTCTCGCCCTTCCAGTGAAGTTTTGATCAGGCCTATTTTTGCGCCGGTTTCAAAAACAATTATGACGATCCACATTGTTTTTTTGTGTTGCGCTGCTAGATTTATTTTATTTTACCGACAAATGATGATACCTGTCTCTTCGTATTGCTGTCGTTTTTCTTGCTGTTATTTTTCACGCTTTGTCTTCAGTAATTTTTGGCCGCCGTAACCTGCACTATTATACCCACTACTGGTGTTTCCATATAAACGAGTCACCTTTTATTTAGATACATACCTTCAGTCAAACCATGATCAGATGTAGTACATTACTTACATTTTGTTTTGAATGTAATTCTGTGTGTGCATTTCTATATTCACCAATATTGCCAGGTGGTGTTCAAATACCCCACGTGCAATTTTTGGAAGTTACCATTCTGGTGTTTTTGAGCCAAACATAAAGTGCATGTTGGGGATTTTGCACTATCTTCAATAATACGTGTTCGGAACAAACAGACTGCTAATTTTAGCCAATAGGTATTTTGCTATTCATAGCTGTGTATAGACAGGTATTATACTTGAAGTCCAACGTTAGAAATGCTCGGTTATGGGCCGGTATGCACTTTTGCTGGTGTTGTGGTGTCAGAAGGATCGGTGTTTTTGGTCAGATTTTTAGTCCAGCGTGCGTAAAAATTCTTCCCAGACCTCCAACACATAATTTTAAACACGCAAGATCACGTGGTGGGACCATGATCGAACTTTTATGCCAGCATGGTGCACCAGCCTGTAAGTAGCAACTAAACGAACCGAACTAAACATCTGCTTGCTTCTGTGTCATTTGGTATCATGCCAAACTTATGGTCTGAGCCGTGAACCGGACGCAGACCATAGGTTAGCAAACAAATCTGCGTTCAGGACGCAAGAGTCACCTTTCCTCTCGTGTACATACGCAACCAAAACTCTATTTGTTGGACTTTACATTGATAATTGTTGCATTATAGATCATTACAGACGATGCGCCCAAATTACTTCCCGTGTTTGTTGTTTATAATTCTGTAACTTCTCTTATCTTCTTGTGTGCATTATTATGTCTCTGACTTCTGGAATGAATGACGATAATCCATAAAGCGGGAGTACAATTTTGTCGAGTTTTATATTTTTGTTTCCAGTGATTCGTCGTTGTCGTGTGGTGCATGTGGGCCTTGTGCTATCGTGCACTGTATATACAATATTCTGTTATACATCCCCATTTTTGCTTTAGCTGTGTGCGTCTGACCAACAAATCATTTGCCAGCTTGCCAGGTATACATAGCTCCGTACCAAGCACAAGTGCGCCACCACATTCGTTTCTACATTACGTCACAGGTTCAAAACGCGGCAGCGCCCGCCCCGTCCACCGTAACCCAGCCAGTCATACTTCGCGTCGAGACCTCTCGCTGTCGGTCCGCACTGCACACACATATACGGGTGTGTGACAGTAACCAGGTTGGCGTGTTATAGGCAGCATCTATGCGATACATGCGCTATTGATTGTTCGCAGTCGGTCACGCGGGCTTGCCTTTGTCAGCGCTTTTGCGAAATGTGGCCATTTCGGATGACATTTCAGTTGTTTTCGCAATCTTTTCATGTTTTTGCAATTGTGTTTTGTCTGCTGCTCATTTTGTAATCTGTCAAACAGCTTGTTATCGTGATGTAATGTTCTGGACTGACGATGGATAGCTTGTAGGACTGAATTTTATGTTAGAAAGGTTTCTGAAATGGCAACATTATTCAAATCTTGCTGTAATAAATAATGTCAAATGGAACTTTTCAAACTTTTAGTATTTTCCAAAAGGTCGTTATCGGCCTCGCTGCATTAATTGAAAATGCTTATAATATGTTCGCGTTTCTTTGCGGACACATTCAAGCACAAGTGCGTCAAGCACTTTTCGTGCAAGTCTAGACATCTGAACTAACACGTCATAAGAAAAGGCTGGCCAGCAAACATGCAAATTGTCGTGACAATTTTCGACATCTAAAACCAGCAGTTTGCAGAACTGTTTTCAAAACAAAGCTGAACTGATTCTTTGGCTTCGGCGACAGTGTCTTTGGGGCCTTCAGTTGATTGCGCGCTTATTTCTATGGCTTCACTTGCACGATGCACACACGCGTGTTGGCTTCGACCTAGGTGGTCTTCAGATCTGGAGCCTATTGCTAATTGAGCTGTCATGCCATGTGAGCTGAGCAGCAGTCCTGCGTGGTGTGCGGCAGTAATTAATGGCTGCTTGCTGACTCACATTTACAAATTGGAGCACCAACGCCGTCCCTCGCCCATCCTGTCGGTCTTTCTCTGCTGTCTTTTGATACGACTCAATATGATCTTTCTGTCGTGTCATGTGTGACTCGTGTGTGTCCTTCTTGTGGCTCACTTGTTTTTCTGTTGTTTGGCGGAAAAGTGTCTCCATTACATGTGCCGATGTCATTCATGGGTTTTTGTTGAAATTGCGTTCTCATTCACTCCGTTCGCTTTTGCAGAAAAACGCGCGAGTTGAAAACGTGTGTGAGAGGGTATTCAATTGAGAGGAGGAGAGAAGAGAAAGGAACATCACAGGAAGATCGAACGGAACGAAAGCTGGAAGATATAGAATCGAACGATAATACAGAAAAAAATATAATAAAATTCAAACAAAACGAAAGGAGACGGGAGACGGTCCATCTTGATTTTCGAGCTAATTTCGAACAAATATTGGTGGGTTTCTCCATGTTTCGTGGTTGGTTATTTTATTGCCAGCTCTATGTTTAATCTCACTTGAGATTTTTAAAAAAGTACTGCATAATAATGTTAATCATTCATGCATAATAATGTTCTTTTAATTTCTATTGGTAATGAATGCTTCAGAAATGCACGAAAGGTTGATGATGAGTCAACTGGCCGTAACATCACAGGCGCACACGACGCCGACGAAGAAGGGAGGGGCGGTGCGTCACACCAACAGCCACAAACAGCATCACAAAGCCGCTCAGGTGATTTTCTTAATTTTCTGAGCTTTGGAAACGTTCCTGTTTTTGAAATCTGTAAATTTTTTTCTCGGAATGGGCTGCCTTCGTAACGTGAGCGTGCTGACTTTTGAAAGTACACTTGAGATTTGTTGTCTCCACCTGTCATAATAGATAAAAAAAACTACTTTTAGACTGATGCTGTAGATCTAAAAATATCATCAATGCAAACAACGCCTGGGCAGGCACCGATCCGATTCAATTGTACACCAAATTTTGATGCTAATCTTGGTTTTCATGTGAAAAAGTTATCATAACATTTCCACAAAATAACCAAACTAATTACAGGATAATGCCGACGCCATTCTATCGCGTCTGATGACGGGCGGTGGGTCACCCGCCACTTCACCCACTGTGAAACATCACAAAGCCGCCCGGCAAGCACATCACAAGAATCACAACAACAACAATAATCATGCGCTGGTCGGTCTACAACATGTGCACTCAACGCCAGTCATTCAACATCAAACGGCACAGAGCAGGTACTTGTGGACTTCACTGGACTTGAACGAGAATAGAATTGTGTTATTCGTGTGGTTGGGTGGGTACTGGCGCTGGCGCAGTGGTGTCGTTGGGGGGGGTTACCCCCCCCCCTGGTATGGGGTATGGGAAATCGGCCGGGGGTATGGGGTATGGGAAATTTTTCACTTTTGGAAGAAGCACCCCTAAGAAATGACTTTTTGGCCCCGAGAAGTACCAAAATTGGCCATTTTTCGTCCAAAAATGTCAAAAATCGCTTACTACCGCAAGAAAACTCTGTTTTAAGCACTTTTTAGACCAATTTTGGTACTTTTAGAAGATTTTTGGGGTCATTTTTTTCAAAACCCCCACCCTCGGGTATGGGAAATTTTTGAGTTTTTGGAAAACCCCCCCCCTGGTATGGGAAATTTTTGATTTTTGGGGGTATGTATGGGAAATTTCCCGAAAATTGGGCTGGGTATGGGAAAATTTCGATTTCTCAACGACACCACTGTACTGGCGGGTGGGCATAAAGATGAGGAAACAGTAGCAGGGTCGGAATGATACTTGGTGATCGGAGCGCCGTCGTTTTGGTGATCAGCGACAACAAGCTTGAAATACACCCAGACCTGACTTCGAAAGGCTCCATGTGACAGACCAGGTTTGATCCGATTCCATCCCATGATACCACCTGTCGACCTCGGTTGTCCAAAAAAAACACAAAGTGTAAGCGCACGGTCCCGCCTGTGTATAGCACCTGTTCATGACTGACTGTCCATTCCCCACCAATTCAGCAAAACACCGCCGCGCACGCGCAGTTTCACCACCAGCAACAACAACAACAACAACAACAACAACAACAACAACAACAACAGCAAGCGACCAAACGGCCACGCGCGTCGTCGCGCCCAGTCAACGGTCGAACATCATCAACAAGCGGCAGCGACACCCCCGACCGCATCCTATCATGTGCGTCTGTCGCCGCAGTCGGGCACGAGCTACGCCGGTGCCAAGTTCAGCGATTCGCCCCAGCCACGCGAGCTGCCGCCGCCGCCGATCGGCTGGGTGATGGAGTCGCTCAGGGCCACCGACCAATCGCATCGTCAACTTCGCTCGTCACCGCGCAGCATCGTCGTTGCATCGAGTGGCTAGCTGCTGCTGGCTGTGCGCTTGTGTCCGCGCCGGACAACGCCTGGTGCAATTTCTGTTTTGGCGTTGTTGTTGTTGTACATTGTGATTGGTGTTTGTTAGCTGCTGTCTGTGGTCTTTTTTTGGTCATTGGTGTTTGATGATCGGGGCTGTGTGGAGATGAGTTTGGGACTGGGTTTTGTGACGGGCCCGAATTTTCTCATTCCTGGGCTGGTTGCAGTCGCGAACCTGTTTCTGCTCGCTGCCCCGTGGAAAAATCTATACATAATCTGTACACTATTCTAGTGGTTGGTAGAGGTATTTTGCTTTCAAAACGGTAATTACACACTATACTGTGAGACAATATCGTTCCACCAAAGTGGTAGTTGCTTTGTTATTCTTTTTCTTTTTTTTCCTCACATCACATTATTATCGTAATCTCTTCACAAAATATATACCTGGTTTTACCTTTTTATTGTTTGCCTGCTGTAATTCACACCAACTTTTCTAGACTTCACCGACTGACAAATTTATATGCCACTATGTTCTTCATTTTGAATATAATATTTGCGCAATTCAGGCCTTTTTCATATCTCTTACACGTTATGTGTTTGCAGTGTTCTTTTTGTGTATGTACCGTACTTGCTCCGCTGCAATCCCCGTCAGATTGCTTTGTGGCTTTTTCGGAAAAGTCGTAGCTTACCATTTTACATTGCCAGTTTTTTTGTGTTTCGTGAATGTACAATAATCTGCTTTCCCGTAGTGTTATTATAATCATCAATATCATATTACACGCACCACGCGAATAGCCGGTTCTATTTTGCAACATGCATTTCTCATTTGCACCGTTTTCGTGTTTCTCCGTATTTCATTTTCTTTCCATTTACACGTATACCATATGTATACGATTTCCGCTCTAAAGTGTACATGGTCCATTACTTTCCGTTCACGTGTGCTTTTTCTTTTCTTCGTTTTTCATGATGTTGTATTCGTGCCCAGTTTGTGAGCGTGTATCATAACGAGTCAAGTCAATGAGTCGGTAATAGTTTCTGAGTCCGAGTTATGTAACGAAGAGTAATTTTACATGAGTTAAGTTTCGGAATATTTAGTAAATGACGCTTGTTCCTGTTTATGCCATTATTTTTGTGAAGTTTCTACATGTTCTGTAAAAAACAGTCTGCAAACCCGGAAATGTGAAAGAACATTATTGCTTTTTTCTAGTGGTTTTGCACAAAGTGCACTTTCTACTGGGTAGCCGATGTTTTGCTTAGTTCTTTCGTTTTTTCTCGTAAGATTTTATTTTGTTTGTTTTGAATATTTTTGCCTGCCGTGGCCCACTCCAGGCTGCAAGGCCCCTTGTCTCCGCAGAAAGCGCTGAAAAGTGTACAGCTTTTTCTATTTTCTCTCTATTATGTTTTAGTAAGTGCTTATTAATATACAGAATTTGTGAGAGAAAAGATTGTAAAGGGAACGAAATGTTCAACGCGTTTTTTTGCCAAGTCATTCCTGGTTAACATTGTGTTTTTTACTCATTTTGTTGTCAATTTGGTGTGTACATTACAATTACATGAGAGCGCGAAGTGTCACCATTGTTCATGGTTAAAAGCCTGTCTCGGGTGCGCTACTGTTTTCTTTTTCATTCATTCATGCAGTTTTCCAAAAACCTACTTTTTCAGGAGTCATTTCATTTGATAATTTTTCATGCTAACCAATGTCGTGCGCGAAAATTATTGTAAATGTAGGTAGTTTTTTTCGAAGTTAGCACGCTCAGTTGTCTTGTACTGTTTTTTTTGGACGGTATTACATGCTTGTTGTTCACAAACACTAGTTGCATAAGAGTGGGGTTCTTGCATGTACATGTGAAACTGCTGTACCATACTTTGGAGGAGAGATTTTTTTGGTGAATTAGTGTATCATACATGTTTGTTTGAAGAAGGGAAGAACTTGTCTTACGATGCGAAATATGAAGCCATGCTTATATATATTCAGAATGTCTCAATGACAATTTGTACGGGCCTTGCCTTGTGATTCAAATCTTATAATTGATTGATTATATTTTGATGATCGGAATTTTTGGCTATTTGGCTTGAAATTCCTGGCTACTTGTTGTTCAGATTGCCAATCGCAACGTTAGCTTGCTTTAAAGCACGGGGCGGAATTGTTTGTTTTGGGAGTTGTGGTCCCACGTTCCATCTATTTTTCGGCAACCAGTGGCTCTTTTTAGGTACCCCTGTGCTATTGGAAAACCTTATACCAGCTGAAAGTACAGTGTGTAGCCATGATGGCTACTTTGATAATAAGGTTGCCCGTTTTGGTTGACGTCAATTATTCTCTTTGCAAAAAACTGGTGGCCTTATTAGCTTTTTCATAATTTGCATTAAAGTTTCCACAACAGTTCAAATCTCACTGTATCACGTTGTCTTGCTAGCCAATAATATTCATAACACCTTACCAATGCAGTCAAAAAGCATAGTTTTGTCTTTATTGGTTCTCGATTTCCTGCATACCCTTATTCAGTGCAAGATACTGCTTAATTTCGCCACATTATTTCATTACAAATCCCACATAAAACATCGGGTTGTACAGACAAGTGTTTTGTGTTTCCAATATCGTTGTTGTTGTTGATTGAAAATTTGCAATTACAATATATTGTTGCTTGATCCACACATCACGTTGTTGGCATTACATTACGCTGTTTTCCGTTCTCCCGAATGGATTGTTCTCTTTTGTATTGTATTTTCGTAATTTTTCTTATTTTTAATGCACCACCCAGTCTTAACCGGCCGCCTTCAAATGTAATGACCATTTTTGTGCTCACAAACTTGCAATAGCCATTCATACCAAAATTGCCGCCCGGAATAAAACAGTTAAACGTTTATTGGTTGAAAATGCGATTTGATTTTGTTCAGAAGCAGGGGTGCGAGTACTCCGAGACAATTTATCTTGAGTTTGCGGTTATGAAACATCAACGCAGTATGTAGCTTAATGCACGGACAGGTGCCATCTGGTCACAAAACAGCTGCCAAATGAGTCAGATTCCGTATCTCCGGTTGGTCCGTGTTGTTATTTTACGTGTCACGGACAAAACAGCGGTAAAAATATTTTTGTTGGAGGAATGTGGGCCTGAGCACGTACCAGGGTAGCGGTTTTTTTGCACGACGTCGGTCCACGCACATGTCAACGCAGCCCAAAGTCGCGTGTGATATTTATCGCTGCCGTGGTGAAGATTTGCCTCGATGAGAAAACAATCAGCCGAAAACCAATTCAGCTTGTGCATTCCAACTTGTTATCATGTCCATTCGATGGCGTCAGGTTCACAGATCTCAAGAATTCAAGAGATCCCAAATCCTCGGCCTGTCCCCATTATTCTAGAACTGAATGGGACCTGGTCCGTGAGTCGTGGCGGGATCGAACCATCCAGAATTCACGCATCGCTCTCGAACTGCTCGTTTCGTGGAGACTTCGGTTGGAGTCTTGTCATTGATTTTCGTTGACGATTGAAATGTACTTTTGGGTGACCCCATGAGCCAGCTGCATTCAGCTCGAGTCGCAACGTTCCGTTGGTGGTTGAGATTAGTGAGGTTGTGCTGCGCGCAATGCGTGCGTGCTTGCAGACGAAAGTGGATGCGCTTGAGGCGGGCAACAAACGAATGTTGTGCGCTGCTGCCATTATCAGGTCCGTTTTTTTGTTTGTTTCAGTTGTTGCTTGACCGTTAGGCAATTCTGGTGGACAATTTTATTCCGGTTGCACGTCCTTCGATATCATGCGCTATCGTAAATTTGCGAGGATAGAATATGCCATGCAACAAATCAGTCGTTGGTTTTTTGATTGGTCTTGGATAAATCGTCAGATCGTCTGGTGTGATTGGCCGGAAGATAGTGGTTTGGTTGAGAGAAGCCCAGATTCGGCCTGGTATACCTCGTATAGCATAGGTAATCTTGCTCTATTATCAATTGTCATTGAGTGCAATCCGGTGCTCAAGTTCAATAAAAGCACGCATTGAATTAATTGATTGATCGAACTATGATGCTGCACTGCACTGCACTCAACAACAACATTCAATCAGTCGATTTTGATGGGTGTAATCATGATCAGTCCTTAATGAGCGTATGCAAGGTCTTCTTGATTTGTCGGAATGTCGGTCTCAACTCGGGTGCTTCATGCCAGCATGATCGCATCAGCATCGACACCGAGGAAGGGGCATAATAGGTGGTGGCTCCATTCGGTAATTGTCGCGCACCACCAACTCGCGAACCTGATGTTTCACGGGAGATATCATTTTAAAGTGATTTTTTTAGTGAAATGCATTACATGGTATTCTCTGCCCGACCGTATTTAGCACCCAGATCTGATCGAGTTCGCGCAGTTAACGAGAACCCGCACAAAACTCGTCAAAATGTGTTCATATATACAAGCATGTGCATAGACATCAGCCAGCTGGTCATTTATGTGTATTTCGCACGTGGAGTGTGCAGCACATTGCGCAGAAGCTGAAGGGCTTTCAAATGCTTGTGT
>JASAMV010006032.1:0-36976 GCA_030248065.1 Rhynchonema sp. JSB1_4
GGCAACAAACAGTCGGTCGCCCAAAACCACCTAGGGCCGTGACCCCTGATGCCCCGCCATTGATGCGTTTGTCAAGTGCCTGTTATTTAAGATCGCCACAGTATCCCCCCAAACATGCTTCACTCTACGGTCCTCTCCAACTCGAGTCCTGTGAAATATCAGCCTGGGGCGTGGGCTGAAGCAGCGCCACTCTACGGCATAATACCGCCAGAGGATCGTGGTAAGAATAAAACTTCACGACGCCCTGGCTTGCCCCCTGCCTCAGTCAATGTCACTTGTACTTGGGGGAACGAGTTTGAGAGTGTACCGTGGGCACCCGCCCACAAGGAGAGAACTACTTCTTTACAAACAGACAAATACAGATCAACATAACACGAACCGCCACCTGGAGCTCACGGCGACCACGTGCCGGATGGTGTTTGTTGGCTTCCATAGTCGGTCATTCGCCTCGCATTTCGAATCTCAGCTCCTCGCCGACGCGCCACTGCGCCCGCCTTTTTTCTATCGCCTGCAAGAACCGCCACTTCATTTTTCGCTCCCCATTGATGGCGGGCGCGCAGCACCTCTTTCACCTGAAAATTATTCGCGATTTTGAATAAGAAAAGTTTGGAAACGCAGACTGCCTCAACATATTCTCACAGTTCGAACCTGTTTTTAGTGAAAATTATCGAGCCGTATCGAATTTTGCGGCAAGCACTGTGACTGACAACGACTACGGTGGCCTGCATTGCACTTTGCACCCCGTGAGTTTCGACACGGAGCTTTGGAGCACTAGTTCGACCAGCATAAAAGTCGTCCCTCACACCATATAGACAACTTTTCACATTATCTAAAAAGAGCGCCGCAATTTCTATCGAACATACGGGTTACAAGATGGTCACGCCAAGTCGTATTATACCGTTATACAACTCTTATCAAGTCGATACGGTCAACCATAGCGAAAAAAAAACTGTTTGTGTAAGCCGACGACCGATTGATGAAAAAATCTTTTTACCGCATCGAAACCACATTTGCACACGACATGTCACGAAAAACAATAACTGTAAAAACTAGATTTGTAAAAAACTTTTATGAGCACAAAGGGCAAACATCAGAGCCTCGGAGTGTGGGTGTTTCAGCTGCCAATTGCTCGGGGCCGCGCCGGACGAAAAAAGAGAACTTTTGGGGCCGAATTGCGTCTCCGCTCAGCAAAAATCCACAAAAATTACGTCCGTTGTTGTCTGTTGAGATGGTGTACAGGATATGTTGCCTTGCTGATCAGGCAAGGATGGTCAGAAAAATCTTCACAATATGAGCGCGCTGTTGTGGCTGACTTCCGTCATTTATTTTCGTTATTATTATAAATGGTCATAAGCTACGCATGTGTGTGTGGCTTTGAGAAAACGAACCCCGAGTTTACTATGAAAACGAGCTGTGATACAAAGCATTATAAAAAGATTTGAGGTTGTCTCTACGTAAGGAAAACTAATTGGGCGGGGTATTGCGGCTTAAAAAGTTCACAGTCGAACCGCGTGCAAAAGATTGGTGTCGCAGTTGAAAAGCTCCAACACGATCAGACCGCTGAATGCTGGTTTTTAGCACATCAGCCACCTCCAGTGAATATAAATCTCAGCTCCGTTTGAGGTGGCCGAAACGTTTCTACACATCTGACACCACAAACACGCAGGAAAAAGAGCCTAAACAGGCTTACGGAATTATGCAACTAAACCTAGCCTAGACTTCTGACGGTACAAATGGAAGAAACAAGTCTAACCGTATACTTATGACGGTACAATGGGGAGAAACAAGGATTATCGAGCAACAGTTATGCGGTCCGACCACGTGATGTAGAAAAAATGGCGTTGCATAGTTCCGGCGCCCGCTCGGGGGAGGCGTAAATGCATAGTGCCGTCTTACATTGGGGGTTAGTCAAAACTTCGTACAACAGCGCAGAACACTTGTGTGCACTTGCACTTACATTTGTGCTTGTCTGTTACCTGATGGAAAACTATGATATGAAAATGAAAAGAGGAAAGTGTCAACAACGGTTGCCTTGTGAAACCGTGTGTTCAACCCAACGCTAAGAAGTGTGTATTTAATAGCCAGGGATTTTGTGCTTTTTTTGTCTGGTCTGACAAGCCGCATCTTATTCATACGAACTAATTAGCTTGTCCAAAAAGACAAAAGCCAACTGATGATTATTAGCGAGTTGAACAAATCGATTCCGTGAAGTTGCATAAGAATCGGGATAACAAGATCTAATATACAATGCATAGTAAATGTGATAATGGGTGCTGTTGTGGGATTGTGTGGCGGGTGAAATCATACAGCACTTGTTTCTCACACTGACTAATGATAAGAAGTAAAATGAAAGGCGTGTAATTGCGCTCGAAGATTGTGTTCTGTTACTGAAAAAAATGCTACTGAAAGAAATGGTGAAAACAAATGGGCAAAAAACGGATGGGGTGCCGAACACCGAGCGGGCGCCGGAACTATGCAACGCCATTTTTTCTACATCACGTGGTCGGACCGCATAACTGTTGCTCGATAATCCTTGTTTCTCCCCATTGTACCGTCATAAGTATACGGTTAGACTTGTTTCTTCCATTTGTACCGTCAGAAGTCTAGGCTAGGTTTAGTTGCATAATTCCGTAAGCCTGTTTAGGCTCTTTTTTCCTAGTGTTTGTGGTGTCAGATGTGTAGAAACGTTTCGGCCACTAATATCAAACCGGAGCTAAAATTATATTAGCTGGAGGTGGCTGATGTGCTAAAAACCAGCATTCAGCGGTTGTCTAATCAGTGAGTTGGAGCTTTGCAACTGTGCAACACAATATTTTGCACGCGGTTCCGACTGTGAACTTTTTAACCGCAATCCCCCCGCCCAATTAGTTTTCAGTACGTCAACAACCTCGATCTACATATAATGCTTTGTATCACAGCTCGTTTTCATAGTAAACTCAGGTTTCAACACATCAAAGCCACACACACATGCGTAGCTTATGACCATTATGATAATAAGACAAAAATAAATGACGGAAGTCAGCCACAACAGCGCGCTATATATAAAGATTTTTCTAATTCGTCCTTTGCCCTGATCAGGCAAGGCGACGTGTCGCTGTACGGCATATTCGACGGGCACGACAACGGACGTCAGTTTGTGGATTTTGCTGAGCAGAAAATCATCGCCGAAGTTCTCTTTTCGTCCGTGATCGCACCCGAGCAACTGACGGCTGAAACACCACACTCCGAGGCTTGTTGATGTTTCTTTGTGCTCGTGAAAGTTTTGCAAATCTAGTTTTTACAGTTATTGTTTTGGTGACATGTCGTGTGCAATGAGGTATTTTCGATGCGGTGGAGGATTTTTCATCAATCGGTCGGTCACTACACAACAGGGTTTTTTTTCACTATGACTGACCGTATCGACTTAAGACAACAATAAGGGTTGTATAACAGTATAATACGACTTGGCGTAGGCATTGCTTGTAACCCGTATGTTGCGATGGAGTTGCAGCACTACTTTTGACCAGTGTAAAAGTTGCTGCTTGTATCGTGTGAGGAACAACTTTTATGCTGGTCGAAACTAGTGCTCCAATCCAACTCCATATCGAAACTACGCGGGTCAAAATTTGCAAATGCCGCCAACTCCACGGCCACCCGTGGTCGTTGTCGTCGCAGCGCTTGCCCGCAAAGTTGATACGGCTCAATGATTTTCACTAAAAAGCGGTTAGACTGTGATCTGTTGAGGCAGTCTGCGTTTCCAAACTTTTCTTATTCAAAATCGCGATGATTTTCAGGTGAAAGAGGTGCTGCGCGCCGCATTCATGGCGGTTGAAGTGGCGTTCTTCGACCGAATCGCCGGCGAACTAGCGCATCGCTCGCAGTTGAGATTCGAAATCGAGGGAATGACCGACTATGAAGCCAACAAACACCATCCGCACGTGGTCGCTGAGCTGCAGGTGGCGTTCGGTGTTATGTAGATCCTGTTGTCTGTTTGTAAAGAAGTAGTCTTTCTTGTGGGCTAAGATGCCCACCGGTACACTCTTCAAACTGTTCCCCATACAAGTGACATTGACTGACCAAGTTACAGGCAATTCACGTGTGAAGTTTATCTTTACCACGATCTCTGGCAGTATATGCCATATAGCACTGCTTGCCACACGGCAGGCTGATGTTTCACAGACTCAGTTGGACATAATGCAAGTTGAATGGATGATGTTTCAATAATACTGTGATCTTCATGACAGGCACTTGACAAACGCATCAATGGCGGGGCATCGGCTGTTTTGGCCCTGGTGTTGGGCGACCGACTGTTTGTTGCCAACGCTGGTGATTGTCGTGCACTGTTGTGTCGGGAATCGGAATTGGGTGCGTTCGGGACTCGGTATATACAGTGTAACTTTTTCATGCCAACAAGCTGTAATGGCCATGATAACGAAGAGATTATGGCTTTTTGTTTTTTATTTCTCTCTCTCAAACTTTTATTCTCTGACTAATGGTCGCTATGTAATGCCCATCGATCATTTTATGTCACCCCAAAAGCGGGTTTTATATACACGTATGTATGTACTTATAGTTGTGTAGCTCTCCGTATGTATTTACGGTTGGGTTGTCGGGAAGAAACGCCCAAGATCTTGGCTGCGCAAATGATCGAAATGTCAAATATGTCCTTGAGACCAGACTTGAGATCACGTATAGCTATAAATCAGATGCATGCACACGTCGGTGAAAATGGGTCCAAGCAGGCCCTCAGCCAAAATAATGCTATAAGCTGCACCTAGATTGTTGTAACGTACCGTGTTTTTGGTTGCCCGTTTCGACCTGTTTCATAGGCGGTTCGGTGCACCAGGTCATCGTCAGTGAGACTGCACCAGAAGATTACGTGACCAAAAAAGCCATTGCGCCTGCGAGCCTCGCGAATACTCGTTTCTTCTTTCCTTTCAGGTCATCTAAATGTTACGCAAGTGTCCATCCAACATGACACCAACAACACTGATGAGTCCCTACGTCTCACACAATTGGGTTTGCCCGATGACGTCATTGCGCACTGGTCACAACCGTACAGCACGCGGTGTTTGGGCGACTTCAGGTGCGGATTTGGTTGAACGCTTGACTTTCGTTATTGTGGACTCCGCAACGTGGAGTACCCACAAAATGGTGATTCGAATTCGATAGGTTGGTCTCGAATTTTAAGCCATACTTGCCACCTTTGGTATATCGTGACTATTGTGAGTGAAGGGTCCGTATCATGTCACTGCAAGGTGGACTGTGATCGACAATGAAACGCAGTGCGCACTCAAATCAATTTACGATCGTGAGAATAAATGTCATATCGACTCCATTTCGCTTTTTTATTTATTTTTGTTTGTAATTTCGCATCTCTAGTGCCAGTCAGTGCGAACGCCCGTATGCTAAGGTGGCATGTCCCGTTAAACCATATCGCCGTCACATCCAGAAATCTTGGCTAATAGTTTTGTCGTCAAATAAGGTCGTCAAACTAGCGATAATAAATGAGCCCCAAATGAGCGAGAAAATAATATTAATTATTAATTAATAATTAATAATTAATTTATTAATATAATAATATGAGATTTGACACAACAAGATGCGACGACATGATTTGACGACATTATACTCTAAGCCGAAACTTCCAGACGCAAGCGCAGCTACAAAGAAATCGAGCAGCTGAGCTGTGCCGCAGATGAGCCGGTGGTGGCCGAACCGGATATAACGGTCAGCCTTGGGTGTTTTCAAAACATTTTCATTGTCTATGGTGAGTTTGTTTTTGCACACACTGAAAAATGTTTCGTTGATCGTGTAAGTGTTCCTGAAGAAATTTTCAGAGACGATCAATCGAAATAAATCTTTTCAATCATAAGAAGAAACAAATTATCAGAACAGAACATACATATGTTGCAGAAATCGCTCATTTTTAGTTTGGCCTGCGGCTACGAATATAATCGACCATTTTCCTTTCCAATTCAGGGTCCCTTCTTCGTCGACGATTCCTGTCGTTTCCTTCTGTTGATGTCTTCGGGCATGTATTGCGCGTGGGAGGATGCTACCGGCAGCACAACTGCGAATGCTGATTTGACAAGCCTGACTGGTTGGTTTTGTGACTATTTCTATTGCTGTCGCCGCAACTGTCTGTGGTTCGTGTGCGCAATCTCTGCGAAATGCAGAAATTCACCGTTCCACATTTATCTAATCGCATAATCGCAGACATATGGAGTGCCCAGTGCGTTTTGGACAACAAATATGATGCTGCGTTAGCATGAAACAGAGGCAGTTTCGTTGACAACATTGACATAAGCCCGTTTTCTGTTTCTGAGTGTACTGCCTGATTCTTCAAGGTAATGTAAACTTTTGCTGTTATTTTCTAGCCACCGAGTGTGGTCTATTGCATTCCGTTGGATCCGTGGCGCAGTCGGTGGTCGATAGAGTCGCGAGAACGCATAGTGAAACTTACAATGAGTTAGTTGAACTATTTTTTGTTTTGTGATAATGAAATAGTCTTTCGTGTTTATAGTGAACCCCTGGGTTACTGAGTGTTTAGTTGCCCTTCTATTATATAGTCGCAGTCGGTGTATTTTACTCCAAGGCCCAGGCCTATGGACCGGTTATGGATTGGGATGTTTTTGAGCCGCAACGTGTCTCAAAAAATAATTTTAATAATTATTATTGACTTATTGATTTGAATTAAAATGTTAACTTAATGCCGAACTGCAGTTACGAGGTGCGATCGCATTTGTGCCAAAGTCACGAGGACATGACGGTGCTGATACGACTATTCAACCAACCACTTGGCCACTTTCAACCGTCAACCGGAGAGATGGATCGCGGCGAACAACAACAGGTTTGTAAATGTCAAGTTCAGTTTTAAAAAATGTAATCATCCTAGTAAGTGGCGGTCCTTGACATTTGTTGTTTAGTAGTCATTGACCTGCTAACAAATTGTGAAACATCAGCGGGTTGCAGTTGCAATGAGTATTGACGTAATGAATGACTGACCAACGATCGCAAGGGTGATGTTTCACGACTGAGTCAGAAACAATCCATGCTGGTCAAACAAGTCAGCACTCAGTGTTGCGTAAGATCGTATCCTGGTGAAATGTTTGACGCCTTTCTGGGTAGCAGTACCAAGAAGAAATAGTCCCCTGCAAAGTGCATTGCAAGTCTCACGTGTCTTCAAAGCAAATCATAAACTAAATATTTTATACCTATCGAGCGATATTTCACAATGCTTGCATTGCAGACAGCCTACTTAACCTGGCGACACTACCCAAGTGCAGATGCAGGTGGTCAGGCATCTTCAGGAATGGCCCAGGCACCAACAATGGTTGGCGAAACGAGTGGTGCTGGCGCGGCAGATAGTACATCGAGCGAAGGTGAGACTGGTTGGTGTAGAGTACCTAGAACACATAGTGTTGGTGCCACCGCAATCCACGTCGTTGCCGAAAATAGCATTCCGACTTATATGTGACACCACGTTCGGGCCAGTAGCACCAATGGTGTCCCGGCACCCGGCTTGAGCCAAGTCTGTCCACTTTATTTCATCATGGACCCTGTCCAGTGGGATTAATCAACAACAGCCGCAATGCACAAGTATGTATATGGAGGTCCTGAAAATTTATCTCTTATCCCAAAGCTGATTATCGGATCGCTCCGATCCGGTGCTAATCGTACAGTTGTAAATTCATGTGTGATCAACTCTGGTCATAGTCAGCTCAAACATCCTTAAGTGAGCGCGCGAAAAATCGCACGGGAGTTGACAATTTGAGTTGACTGTCGTTGACTTGGTATACTTACAAGACCGATCAGACATCAGCAATACATCGAAACTTGAACTCTATTCTATTGAGACACCCATTTGTTTGCGTTTGTTGCAGATTCCGAAAACGCCACCGACACAGAGGAGACGCCGCAAACGACCACCACCGACACGGCAGCCACCGAAGCCGATGGATGTCCGCGCAAAAGAAGAAAGCGGAGAAAAGTCCGGTGTTTGAATTTCTGATTCTAACGTTTTTGCCGGGGTCGTGTATTTTGATTTATATGTGTTTGTACGAGAAGTACTAGTGATTCGCGAGTGTTTTTGTTGTCACATGGCCATCTGGTGAATTCGCACTGACCTGGTGCACCGCACATAGCGCGTGATGCAACATTACTATATAGCACACACGCAGCTTATGGTATGTCGGCTTGCCGCAATATGTACCATCGCTATAGAGTGCGTTGCCTCACGCGTTATCTGCTTTGCGAATGAGGTGGTTGCCTGAGTGGTCATAAATTCTGCGTTAACTAACTGTTGTCGGGCGATACACGAGAAGGTGGCTGACAACCAGTAGCACACGCGCTGCACAATTCAAATTTAAGTATCACACACTTTACACACCTTTTCAGCCGAAGACAAAGCCCAGCCCTTACCAGCTGGATGAAGACGGCAAGATCGCCCCCTATGTCGACTTTTCGCCGTATTTCGAGGCGAAACGGGCTGAAGAGGAACTAAGAGCTCAAGCCGAACACATGTCTGTTGATGATCATACTGAATCGTAGATCGCATTATTAATTGATTATACGTGTATTCTTTCACATTTATTCGGACTAATTGTTTAGTCATCCACGCAACTGGTCAACGCTGCTGGTCGTCAACGTTGCCCAACACGAATGTGCGTCATGCACGCGGGTCGTGTGCATTTGACTCTTATAGGACATCACAAAACCAAAGCAGCCCTCGAGCGCAAATGAACATGACAATAACTGGAGAATTAACATACAGTATATACTCTGGCAATTCTTTTGGGAGAAACTTTTCAAACGCATTGTTGCCTGATCCGTAAAGCGCGTTATGCGTGCACTGGCTACAGAAGTCACGTGACCGTTATGGCCAGTGCACGCATCATGCGCTTTACGGATCAGGCAACGCGTCTGAAAAGTTTCTCCCAAAAGAATTGTCAGAGTATAATATATTATACATGTGCATGTATGTTTACCCGACGATGTCCCCCGACGATCATCCTTGACGGCTACACCTGCCCGGCTGCGTTGATGACCAGTGTTGACAATGTGCGTTGACCACATGAATATAAGCCATTATTGTTCGATCACCATATACCTGTGTGCTATTACTACCTGTTTCATTTTTCATAGCTTGATGTGCATTCTTCAAACTGTGATATGACGTGTGTGAAACACACGAATTTTGCTACCAAGTCGAAATAATCTCGCATCGTCTTGCAAGAAAGAACAGAGCGGGGCGGATACAGCAACAATTCTGCTGATTTTTCCACAATCCACAAAATATACTAGATGACACAAAATATTGTATCCCGCACTGCATGCAAACATATCTGAGCCCTGGGCGTGCAGGTATGCTCATATGCATGCATGCAAGCGCGCCGTGCGCAGTGATTTTTCGGTTTCCGCGTCAGTTAGGTACCTACTGCCGTATACCTGTGCATATATTGCATGCACCCTACGTGTGATCGTACCAAGAGAGTGTAGTGCATGTCAAGGTCATGACATCGTCACCTCATAGCGGGGTGTCATTCGCGCTTATAACTTTCAGCACACCAAGAAGTTCATATATTGGTTCCGGTTCGGCAGTAAATGATGCGGGAACCGGAGCCTCTAATTGGCCGGGGGGCGGTATGCTTTGTGGAATTCGGATATCGGCAGAATGCGGTACAAAGATCACGGTAACACAAGGTGCAGTAGACATATGCTTTCGTGTGATTAACTCTTGCACGACTAACATAGTGACTGACAATGGACGGTATGTTCGAAACGGGTGTAAACGTCAGTTTGGTGTTGAGGTAGGCATAAAGCTCGGTCGGTGTAAGCTCGGTGTAAACATGAAACCTTTCCTGCTATTAACGCGGAATGTTTCATGTTTACACCGACCGAGCTTTCGATCGACCTTGCACCGACCTTTACGCCCAACTGACGTTACACCGTTTCGAACATACCACCCTACGTGTTATTGCCAGATATTTTCCTGGCGCGAAATAACTTCTTCTGCGTGACGTATGCCGAACCGACGCAGTGACCCAAAGCTGTATGAGGCTAACCTTAGTGATTTGGTTACATTTCTGGGACCGACCGATGAAATATGGCTGTATGAAATATAGCTTCAATTACTTCTAATTTTCAGAGATTTACTGTGGTAGTCCACATAAACAGTCATGCTACAACCAATTCTTCTCGCATTGCTGCTGCACCAAGTCAGTGCGTATTGTCCCGGATTCCTGGCATCAAACGATACAGCATGCACTTGTTACGCCTATGTGGATGGAGCTGTGATCAAATGCAGGTCGATTGTGCTTGATTGAAACGAACAGGGTTATACTCATGTCGTCATCGCAACTGTCTTGTGTTCCACGAACCCTGTATTCATTGCTTATCGTTCATTTGGGCTGCGTTGTAGTTTACGCGCGTTCCGCGCATACCAGGCACCCAGCCAGCTACATATGTATACGTTTGCACGAATCACAGACAGTTGCGTTAACGACATAAGTATTAGTCAATGAGCGCCCATTTCATGATTTTTAGCGACGGCCTGGTTAAAGAACCGTTGTTTTTTTTGTCTCACGTCGCTCGATTAGCGACTACCTGCCGCTAGCGACGAGGATCTGATGCACCTCTGGCCGAGAACTCGATATAATTATGAATTTTTTTAAAACAAGCCTTTTAATCGGAAATGCAACAGCGCTCTCAATTTTAGTGGCCCGGGCGGCCCAGCGGTCGTGGAACAACTGAAGACGGTGCAGACTGAGATTCGTGAGCTGCATATTCAGAATGCGAATATCATTGAGGTTACTATGCAATGGTGAATCTTGATTAATGTGCGAATTCACATTGGGGTTCATCGTGCGATCGAAGTTTGAATAATACTGCCGGGTATACGAAGAAGCCGTGCATGCATAAGCGCACGGCACAAATACAGTATTCCTATTCTTTGCGATAATATAACATTCGAGTCATTTGTATATCTGACGCATTTGCACTGATGATGACCTGGTGCACCGTCCGTCTCTGCGAGCAAAGATTGAAACGGGTGCACCCAAAAATACGCCTCAAAAATTCACACTGGGCGAAATTAAAGTTGGTGATCGGGCCGGTCCGGTCTAACATTCGTCATGTGCCTTTCTGTATCAGTGTACTATTCGGTGATTCCACTAATTTTGACCAGCGTAAAAGTTGGTCCCAGACGGACGCGATAAACCCCAAAATATTCTTCACCAAGCAAAAAGTCACGAATGACTATAACAACACCGGACCGAGCTTACACCAAGTTTGACATAATCATCCATTCTATCCATTCTCTGGCAGATCGGTCCATACGCATTTCGCAACCTGCGCATCAAGAACCTCAACCTCGACTATAATCGTATTCAAACGATTCACTCTGACGCGTTCAAAGGGCTCGAACTATCGCTTGTCAGTCTCTCAGTGGCGCACAATCAATTGACGTATGTGCCATCGGATGCACTGATGGGTAGGTGGTTGGCCAGCTGATGTTTCATTAAGTTGTGTCACGCTGTTCAAAGTGATCAATCGTGCAGTCTCTGTGCTAACGTTACCATGCAGTAATGTCATTACACGGACATAGATCAGGCACAAAACTGTGAGTCCACAAAAATGAAAGCACACCGAGCCTGCATCAGCGTTCGAAGGAGGGACTTCATTGAACAACATTTACGCTGGTCAAAACTCCTGCTTCAAGTCCGTGTCGCAGTCAGGCAGTGTGCTGATAGCCTTGAAACTCATAACATGCGTGCAGCATCTCTCTGTTCATCAATGGGCATGATAACAGCAGAGGGGATGCAGTCTACCGACTTCATCGTGACACTATGAAGCGGTCTATAGATATTGTGGATATCTTAATCCCAAATGTGCAATGGATCTCCTGATCGCAGCATTTTAGTGCGAATAAGCCTTGGACTGACTCAAAATGGCTCCTCTCTATCATACCACTATAAAGAGGGTGGACTGTAAAACCTCTTCTGGCAAATTTCTGATCCTTCTCTCTCTTGCAGACATGGGCAATTTGATGGTGCTCAATCTCAAATGCAACCGAATCGGCGATCTCGTCGCGCCCATTTTCAAGAACGTGTCGCGCCTGATCGAGCTGAACCTGGGTATGCGAACCCTTTTTTTAGTATTTCTTTTTTGAAAAACAAAAAAAACAGATTTTTTTTAAATATTCCAGGCTGCAATCAAATCTGTAGCATCTCTACAACGGCATTCTATTTCGCGCAGAATACCATGCAGTCGTTGATACTCGATAATAATTGCATGACCGAATTCCCGTCGGCTGCGCTGGAAGGGTTCGTTATGAAACTCCAGTTTGGTCCACTGAGATAAACCTATTGAAACATTCTCCTGGTCGCAAACTCGATTTTGAGAAAAAATAATTCGTTGGTTGACATTAGGTCTGTCTCCGCACGCAGAATATGGCACAACCCGTATGGTCTGCTACAAAATAACGAAAGTCGATTTTTGAATTTTCATTGCGACAGAAACATAAAACGCATATCCGTACAAATAATCTTTCACGCACGGCGCCAATAACCTGAATATTGATTAAAAATAGCCTAAGCACCGAATTTCAGTTTCGACTCTCTGCTCGGTCTACATCTGCAGTACAACAACATCAAATCGCTGGGCAACATGTCGGACATGGTGTTGCCGAATTTGATGATGCTCCGATTAGGGGGCAATCAGATCACAAGTATCGAACAGGGCATTGGGAACGGTTTGCCTGCACTGAGGTGAGGTTTCACAGCAAGGGTACGGTCTATCCTCTCTATGGTGACATGATCCGGTATAACCCTGGATATTTTTTTTGTTGCCACTAATAAAGTTGTAATCGGGCAGGTTGGAAACCAAAATAAAGTTCAACAAAATGTACCAGGTAATGGGTTCCACTGTAAAGAGGATGGACTGCATATTTATGGTTATCGGGTATACATCACCTGCATCCCGTGCAACAATACTGACGATGACCTGGTACGCCGACTGTACAGTAAATAAAAGCACCTAAGTTTCAAACTGTGTGATCGCATCAAACTACACAAATTGTGTGATCGGTCTGAACCCAACAAGCTTATTTTCGGCCCAATCGTTTTTCTAAATGTCGTATAATTTTCAGAATATAGCCGCTGATTACGTCAGAAATCAAAGCCAGTAATCCATTAATCAATCAGAGCAAACCAACAATTGATTGGCAGATATCTCTACATGGATCGCAACGGCATGAATACGGTCGAGCCAACAGCCCTGAAGCAATTCAAGGATTTGGAGATTGTCGACTTCAGCTACAATAATATCGGCGAACTTTCGCCGGGCTCATTCAAAGGACTCGAACACCTCATGCAACTCAATCTGGAAGGTACACTTTTCTTTTCTTTTCATCAAAAATGTTTTCTCTTCATTTTCATTCTGTCAAATTCACCCTGGAATTTCAAGGCAACACCATCAAGGACATTGCGCCCGGAGCGTTCGCGAACACGCCGTTGTTGTTGTTGCTGTTGGGAAAAAATTGTTTGAGCGCAATCAACCCGCAGATGTTTCAGGTACAAAGAACATGGTAATTTTGGATTCATTTCCTCAAGTTTGTGGCAATTGTGGCCACCATCGGCACATAATAGTCCATTTCCTGGTCTGTCTCAACGCAAAACCAAATGGGCATGGCATCTAATTGGCAACGTTCCTGAGCTGAGTGGCTGCTCACCGAGGGATCGAGGGCTGGGGGTTAACAACCTGCGGCTGTGATGTTGCTCGTCCCATTGGAAACTTTGTTTATAAGTTTTAGAAGAGCGAAAAATGGTCTGAAAGTGTACGGCACACCAACCGCCTTGATTTTCAGGGTGTGCCGTTCCTTCGCCAGCTGTCGTTGTCCGAAAACAACATTCGTTTGGTGCAACCGCTGTCCTTCAGTCACCTGGCCAATTTGCACATGTTGGATTTGAGTTTGAATAAAATTCAGGTTCGCACTCGAATTTTTAAAAAAAGTTTCAAAAAATAATGTCCTTTTTTAGACACATGGCTGCGTATTTTGCTCAAAAAATTCGTGTTTATATTTTAGGTTATTCAACCGGGAGCTCTCGCCGCCAGTGCTCATGTGACGGTGTTACTCCAAGGTTTGTGCTGGGGTTCCTTACGCGTCTGTATTTTGGTGGTTAAACAACCATCAACCTTTTGATTGAACTAGTGTTACAGCGCTTCGTAAAATACAGTTCAAGCATGAATATTACTCTTTTGTCCAGTGTTCGAACGGGATTCATTTTTAATCCCGGGATCGGGATCGGGATTGGGATCAAGAAATTGTCGGGACCGGGATCGGGATCGGGATCCCGGTTTTGAAAACCCGGGATCCCGGGATCGGGATCGGGATTGACCAGATAGTCCAAAGGCAATAGTTTTCATTATTTTATGCATAAGATGCACGTTAATGTCACAGACAACCATGAAACACTGTTGTAAAAGCGCGGCCATGCAAACGCGGGCGCGGGTCGCGGGTCAGAAAAATACTCTATATTTCCAACAACCGCCCCGTGTTTGCATGCCGCACTTGCGGGTCGCGGTTTGCGGGTCACTTGAAACATTTATTTAACTATCACACAGAAAAATGAACCAATCAGCGCTGTGCTACGGCAGTCTGCGACGTTGGCTGGACGCGGATTGGTTAATTTTTGTGTGTTGCAGCCAAACAAATGTTTCAAGTGACCCGCAAACCGCGACCCGCAAGTGCGGCATGCAAACACGGGGCGGTTGTTGGAAATATAGAGTATTTTTCTGACCCGCGACCCGCGCCCGCGTTTGCATGGCCGCGCTTTTACAACAGCGTGGTGAATTATAATTGCATAATTTTTTACTTTTTGTCCTCAAAACTTAATCCCGATCCCGGTACTTTTTTGGGCGGGATCGGGATCGGGATCGGGATTGTCTTTTTCAAAATGCCGGGATCGGGATCGGGATCGGGATCAGAAAAAGGGCCCGGGATCCCGGGATCGGGATCGGGATCGGGATCCCGTTCGAACACTGCTTTTGTCTTGTCCTCGTTCCAGCTGTTGTCGTGCGCGGTCGTAGTGCTGACCTTCACAATTGGGATGACCCACTTCATTTGCTTTCTTGAGCATTATCACTTCCCTGTCACAAACTTTTTGCGCATTCTATAACTTCCAACTCCAAACCTTACGCAAGATAAGAATAAAATGACAAAACCAGATACTTTTTTTTCAAGAAAATCCCCTGGTTTGCGCGCAAGACGGTTATCACATTGTGCAGGGCGGGCGGCCCATTCATTTGCTCAACGAGAAGAATCTGATATGCAGCACGGATTTCACGCGCGAAATTCAGGACCAGTGTCCCACGCGGTAAATCTCTTTGAAAAATTTTTCTTCTCAATATTTACTTTTTTGGTTTGCGGAAAAATTTCATGATGTTTCATTTCAGCCCGCCAGTTGAGAGCCCGCCTGACTGTTGTGCGCCGAAGCCTGTCTCAAGTGAGGGCTCTATTTTAGTAGCTTCATTTATGTGAAATTTGGAGTCCATAAAACCGGAAAATGCCGCTGGGGGCTTATTTCTGAATTTACCTTTTTTTAAATCTCAAATCCGAAGTGAATCCCCAAATAAGCCCCCACCGGACATGACATTACTGAAAATATCCACAGATGGGTCAGTCGGAAAAACGTCCGAATTAGCCTCCAGAGGCGGGCAGTGCGAGGGGTTGATCTACATGGCATCCCCGGTAGTTTGGTTGGACAACCTGACATTACCATTTAGCGACCCCTTCGCCTTCAACTATTGATCCCCGCTTGATCTATCGACCTCGTACTGCAACAACAACTGAATCCGCAACAACAACAACATCCACTAGCACAACAACAACAACAGAAGCAACAACAACAACGACGACTACAACAACATCGGTTCCCACCACGACAAGTTCGTGCGCGGGGGTCTGCTTCGAAAATTCTCGATCATTCTCTTCTGTTGCTGCATTGCAAAAACTGGGCTCCGTTCACAACCCATATATATTTTTTTCGAATTTTTTCGAATTTTTTCGAATACAAAAACACACCGCAAACTTAAGGAGTACCAGTATTGGCGACAAGGGGTGGCATTTTCGAAACGGTGTAAAGCTCAGTTGGGTGTAAAGGTCGGTGTAAGCTCGGTCGAAAGGTCGGTCGGTGTCAGCTCGGTGTAAACATGAAACATTCCACGTTAACAGCAGGCAATGTTTCATGTTTACACCGAGCTGACACCGACCGAGCTTTCGACCGAGCTTACACCGACCTTTACACCCAACTCACCTTTACACCGTTTTGAAAATATCACCCAAGGTGTACCTATTTGTTGTTGCCCTTATCGATCGCCTATCTCCACAGACGGGCACAAGGTCATCATCGGTGCATCAGAATTCTACGTCATGTACATAATGACGTTTACGTAAATTACCGCGAGTTGGTTTTATGCTTGCTTAGCGAAACGCACAATGAGAGACTGAAACGCAATGTTTCACCCCCTTATTACAGCCCCACCAACCACTGCCCGTCCGAGCACAACCAAATCCACGACCAAGATATTCACCCGACCACGAGGTACGACCAGACGCCGATTTGGTGGGTCAAGGGTGCCGAATATGGAACGATTCTGGCGACTCACCCGCCCACCACCAAGGTTACTCCAATGTTGGTTTGATGCACATACAGTGACCAGGGTTGGACAAAAAAACGACGGCGTTTTTTCTTAAAAAAACGACGTTTTTTTTAAAAAAAAACGCCTGGGTCGTTTTTCGTTTTTTTTAAATCCTGAATTTCCTTGATTTTCCCTGATTTTTCAGGGAAAGTACCCTGATTATCAAGGAAAATCAATTTTTTGTCCCATTTTTTTCAAAAAAATTTCGACCAATTTTTACTTTGTCGAGATACGTCGATATACGGAGTTTGACTTTCAGTGATGACCCCGGCCAAAGTTGGTCCCACGATGCGGGTCTGATATGGGATCTTAGCAACTCGCTAGAAAAGTGTTGAAACCCGTTTATTTTGCCTCAGAACACATATAATTACTTCATTTAACCACGTTTTCTTCCCAACATGAGCGTTTTCCAATTTTTTTGGGGGCATATTTTGGTCATCTGGGCGTTTTAAAAAAACGTTTTTTTAAAAAAAACGCTTTTTTAAAAAAAAACGATTTTTTGAAAAAAAAGGTTTTTGCCCAACCCTGACAGTGACGATGCGCTGGTGCACCACTGGTCTTGGGAAAACGCACTTAGAGGCTCCGTTGTTGTTTTGATGCCACTGTTGATCATGTGCCCGATACATTTAAGTTTTGTGGGTCTTTAGAGCTCAGCCAAATGACGGCAGATCTGACGAGTCCATGTGTTTGCACTTTGCACCATGCTTAGCATATCGGGGTGGTGTGTGTGTGTGTGTGTGTGTGTGTGTGTGTGTGTGTGTGTGTGTGTGTGTGTAGTCATTAGAGCTGATCTGCCGACATACGAAACTACATAGAAATTCTTGCACTATACACAAATGTGTACGTAGACCGCCATTCGTTTTCCTTCCCAGATACACAGGAGCAATAGCGCTTCAATCACTAACCACTCTGCCAGTGAGTGGTCCCGTCACCACAACGACCACCACCGAGCCAACTAAGCGACCCGTCATTGTGCCCGTCACTGCCACACCGAGGAAGATCATACCGGCCGTCACACAGGTGGGTGGCCATTTGGTGCAAGTCGCACTGACGATGGCCTGGTGCACCATTAGGTTGTGAGTTGCACTTGTTATCATGTTCGTATATGTACCTGTACACAGTGCACGTTTTTTGCAAGAAGGAAATATGCCCCGGGCAAACAAATAAAACATAAAACAATACGCAACCTGATGAAACTATACATAAAAAGTTTCATTCAAGTAAAGTTTGGATTTCGAATATCACATTGTATGATCAAAAACCACAGCGTGACATTCGAAATCCAAACTTTTCCAGTATCGAACTTCAAGATATTCTGCTGCAATAAACTTCGGACAGAAGGAGTGCACTCAGACAGCAGATTTAATAAACCTCGAAACACGTTTCATGCAACAAAGTTACGCACGATAAGTTACGCACAATAAGTTACGCCAATAGATCCGAACCGAACCGATCACGAAAGTTTCATACCATTCTCTATTTTTACTCACTTGTAATTTCAGGGAGCCATCCGCGACCCCCTTGCCGAGGCAGGGCATCCGTTTATCCCGAATTCGGGCAGGGTCGTTGGATCACAAGGCCCCGATATCCCCTCCCTGCCCCCGTGGATCATCACCTCGGATCGGTTCAAGCCGAAACAGCCCCCTACGGTCGGGGGCAGCGGGGAGAATGTTCGGGTCGATTTCAGTAATGACGACAGCAGATTTTCAGTCGCCGCCAAGTCACAGCTCTCAAACGTGGTTCATTAATTGAAATTTCTGTTAATTTTTTACCTGTTTTCTGTAATTGCGCCTTCATTCTTTGACAATATCCTGTCTCGTGGTGAATTGTATTTCAAGCTGCTTATTGTTGTTTCTTCTTCAAAAATGCATCTCAATTGTTTTTTTTGGGTTGGTGGAACAGTACACTATTCGCGTTGGTTGGACGTGATCTTTAGCTGATCGGTCGGGCGTAGAGCTTATAATTTTTGTTCCTTTCTTCGCCACTGTGTATGTGAAAGTAAAATGAAATATACATCCAAAAAATGCATTCGATATTGAATACGCACTTTAGGAAGAGGGGGTTCAAAAATTTAGACATTGGTTTGGTGCCACAATTATCAGAACTTTTTTCGCTGATTGGCATTGGCCGCGTGCTTGCTTGTAAAGTTTTGTCGTCAACTGAAGCAGCCCTGAATCAGCGTGAGAAATATAAACACCACTAGGACCAGTGGTATGGTTGGGGGCTTGTGCGATCGTAAAAGTCTCCCACCTGAGCCACGGGCTGCCTGTATGATCGTGCAAGCCTCACACCCAAGCCAAATGCTGCTTGTACGATCATGCAAGCCTCCCACTCTAGCCAAAGGCTGCTTGCACGATCATACAAGCCTACCACCTAAGCCAAAGGCTGCTTGTACGATCGTACAAGTCTCCCATTTGAGCCACGGGCAGTTTGTATGATTGTACAAGCCTCACACCCAAGCCACCGGCTGCTTGCAAGATCATACAAGCCTACCACCCAAGCCACCGACTGCTTGTATGATCGTACAAGCCTCACACCCAAGCCACCGAATGCTTGTACGATCGTACAAGTCTCCCACCTGAGCCACGGTCTGCCTGTATGATCGTACAAGCCTCACACCCAAGCCACCGGCTGCTTGTACGATCGTGCAAGCCTCCCACCCGAAACAAATGCTGCTTGTACGATCGTACAAGTCTCCCATTTGAGCCACGGGCAGTTTGTATGATTGTACAAGCCTCACACGGCTCCTTGTATGATCGTACAAGCCTCACACCCAAGCCGCCGGCTTCTTGTACGATCGTACAAGTCTCCCACCTGAGCCACGGGCTGCCTGTATGATCGTACAAGCCTCACACCCAAGCCACCGGCTGCTTGTACGATCATACAAGCCTACCACCCAAGCCAAAGGCTGCTTTCACGATCGTGCAGGTCTCCCACCCAAGCCAAAGGGTGCTTGTACGATCGTACAAGTCTCCCACCCAAGCCAAAGGCTGCTTGTACGATCGTACAAGCTTCCCATTTGAGCCACGGGCAGTTTGTATGATTGTACAAGCCCACCACCCAAGCCACCGACTGCTTGTATAATCGTACAAGCCTCACACCCAAGCCATCGGCTCCTTGTACGATCGTACAAGTCTCCCATTTGAGCCACGGGCAGTTTGAATAATTGTACATGCCTCACACCCAAGCCACCGGCTCCTTGTACGATCGTACAAGTCTCCCACCTGAGCCACGGGCTGCCTGTATGATCGTGCAAGCCTCACACCCAAGCCACCGGCTGCTTGTACGATCATGCAAGCCTCCCACTCAAGCCAAAGGCTGCTTGTACGATCATACAAGCCTACCACCCAAGCCAAAGGCTGCTTGTACGATCGTACAAGTCTCCCACCCAAACCAAAGGGTGCTTGTACGATCGTACAAGTCTCCCACCCAAGCCAAAAGCTGCTTGTACGATCGTACAAGTCTCCCATTTGAGCCACGGGCAGTTTTGTATGATTGTACAAGCCTCACACCCAAGCCACCGGCTGCTTGCAAGATCATACAAGCCTACCACCCAAGCCACCGAATCCTTGTGCGATCGTACAAGTCTCCCACCTGAGCCACGGGCTGCCTGTATGATCGTACAAGCCTCACACCCAAGCCACCGGCTGCTTGTACGATCGTGCAAGCCTCCCACCCGAAACAAATGCTGCTTGTACGATCGTACAAGTCTCCCATTTGAGCCACGGGCAGTTTGTATGATTGTACAAGCCTCACACCCAAGCCACCGGCTCCTTGTATGATCGTACAAGCCTCACACCCAAGCCACCGGCTTCTTGTACGATCGTACAAGTCTCCCACCTGAGCCACGGGCTGCCTGTATAATCGTACAAGCCTCACACCCAAGCCACCGGCTGCTTGTACGATCATACAAGCCTCACACCCAAGCCAAAGGCTGCTTGCACGATCGTACAAGTCTCCCACCCAAGCCAAAGGGTGCTTGTACGATCGTACAAGTCTCCCACCCAAGCCAAAGGGTGCTTGTGCGATCGTACAAGTCTCCCACCCAAGCCAAAGGGTGCTTGTACGATCGTACAAGCCTCTCATTTGAGCCACGGGCAGTTTGTATGATTGTACAAGCCCACCACCCAAGCCAAAGGGTGCTTGTACGATCGTACAAGTCTCCCACCCAAGCCAAAGGCTGCTTGCACGATCGTACAAGCCTCCCATTTGAGCCACGGGCAGTTTGTATGATTGTACAAGCCCACCACCCAAGCCAAAGGGTGCTTGCACGATCGTACAAGTCTCCCTCCCAAGCCAAAGGGTGCTTGTACGATCGTACAGGTCTCCCACCCAAGCCAAAGGGTGCTTGTATGATCGTACAAGTCTCCCACCCAAGCCAAAGGCTGCTTGTACGATCGTACAAGCCTCCCGTTTGAGCCACGGGCAGTTTGTATGATTGTACAAGCCCACCACCCAAGCCAAAGGCTGCTTGCACGATCGTACAAGCCTACCACCCAAGCCACCGGCTGCTTGCAAGATCATACAAGCCTACCACCCAAGCCACCGACTGCTTGTATGATCGTACAAGCCTCACACCCAAGCCACCGAATCCTTGTACGATCGTACAAGTCTCCCATTTGAGCCACGGGCAGTTTGAATAATTGTACATGCCTCACACCCAAGCCACCGGCTCCTTGTACGATCGTACAAGTCTCCCACCTGAGCCACGGGCTGCCTGTATGATCGTACAAGCCTCACACCCAAGCCACCGGCTGCTTGTACGATCGTGCAAGCCTCCCACCCGAAATAAATGCTGCTTGTACGATCGTACAAGTCTCCCATTTGAGCCACGGGCAGTTTGTATGATTGTACAAGCCTCACACCCAAGCCACCGGCTCCTTGTATGATCGTACAAGCCTCACACCCAAGCCACCGGCTTCTTGTACGATCGTACAAGTCTCCCACCTGAGCCACGGGCTGCCTGTATGATCGTACAAGCCTCACACCCAAGCCACCGGCTGCTTGTACGATCATACAAGCCTACCACCCAAGCCAAAGGCTGCTTGCAGATCGTACAAGTCTCCCACCCAAGCGAAAGGGTGCTTGTACGATCGTACAAGTCTCCCACCCAAGCCAAAGGGTGCTTGTACGATCGTACAAGTCTCCCACCCAAGCCAAAGGGTGCTTGTACGATCGTACAAGCCTCCCATTTGAGCCACGGGCAGTTTGTATGATTGTACAAGCCCACCACCCAAGCCAAAGGGTGCTTGTACGATCGTACAAGTCTTCCACCCAAGCCAAAGGGTGCTTGTACGATCGTACAAGTCTCCCACCCAAGCCAAAGGCTGCTTGTACGATCGTACAAGCCTCCCATTTGAGCCACGGGCAGTTTGTATGATTGTGCAAGCCCACCACCCAAGCCAAAGGCTGCTTGCACGATCGTACAAGTCTCCCACCCAAGCCAAAGGGTGCTTTCACGATCGTACAAGCCTCCCGTTTGAGCCACGGGCAGTTTGTATGATTGTACAAGCCCACCACCCAAGCCAAAGGGTGCTTGTACGATCGTACAAGTCTCCCACCCAAGCCAAAGGGTGCTTGTACGATCGTACAAGTCTCCCACCCAAGCCAAAGGCTGCTTGCACGATCGTACAAGCCTCCCATTTGAGCCACGGGCAGTTTGTATGATTGTACAAGCCCACCACCCAAGCCAAAGGGTGCTTGCACGATCGTACAAGTCTCCCTCCCAAGCCAAAGGGTGCTTGTACGATCGTACAGGTCTCCCACCCAAGCCAAAGGGTGCTTGTACGATCGTACAAGTCTCCCACCCAAGCCAAAGGCTGCTTGTACGATCGTACAAGCCTCCCATTTGAGCCACGGGCAGTTTGTATGATTGTACAAGCCCACCACCCAAGCCAAAGGCTGCTTGCACGATCGTACAAGTCCCCACCCAAGCCAAAGGGTGCTTGTACGATCGTACAAGTCTCCCACCCAAGCCAAAGGCTGCTTGCACGATCGTACAAGCCTCCCATTTGAGCCACGGGCAGTTTGTATGATTGTACAAGCCCACCACCCAAGCCAAAGGCTGCTTGCACGATCGTGCAAGCCTACCACCCAAGCCAAAGGCTGCTTGCACGATCGTACAGGAACCCCACCTGAGCCACGGGCTGCCTGTATGATCGTACAAGCCTCACACCCAAGCCACCGGCTGCTTGTACGATCGTGCAAGCCTCCCACCCAAGCCAAAGGCTGCTTGTACGATCGTACAAGCCTCCCATTTGAGCCACGGGCAGTGTGTATGATTGTACAAGCCCACCACCCAAGCCACCGACTGCTTGTATAATCGTACAAGCCTCACACCCAAGCCACCGGCTCCTTGTACGATCCTACAAGTCTCCCATTTGAGCCACGGGCAGTTTGATTAATTGTACATGCCTCACACCCAAGCCACCGGCTCCTTGTACGATCGTACAAGTCTCCCACCTGAGCCACGGGCTGCCTGTATGATCGTGCAAGCCTCACACCCAAGCCACCGGCTGCTTGTACGATCGTACAAGCCTCCCATTTGAGCCACGGGCAGTTTGTATGATTGTACAAGCCCACCACCCAAGCCAAAGGGTGCTTGTACGATCGTACAAGTCTCCCACCCAAGCCAAAGGGTGCTTGTACGATCGTTCAAGTCTCCCACCCAAGCTAAAGGGTGCTTGTACGATCGTACAAGTCTCCCACCCAAGCCAAAGGCTGCTTGTACGATCGTACAAGTCTCCCACCCAAGCCAAAGGCTGCTTGCACGATCGTACAAGCCTCCCATTTGAGCCACGGGCAGTTTGTATGATTGTACAAGCCCACCACCCAAGCCAAAGGCTGCTTGTACGATCGTACAAGTCTCCCATTTGAGCCACGGGCAGTTTGTATGATTGTACAAGCCCACCACCCAAGCTAAAGGGTGCTTGTACGATCGTACAAGTCTCCCACCCAAGCCAAAGGGTTCTTGTACGATCGTACAAGTCTCCCACCCAAGCCAAAGGCTGCTTGTACGATCGTACAAGCCTCCCATTTGAGCCACGGGCAGTTTGTATGATTGTACAAGCCCTCCACCCAAGCCAAAGGCTGCTTGTACGATCGTACAAGTCTCCCACCCAAGCCAAAAGCTGCTTGTACGATCGTACAAGTCTCCCATTTGAGCCACGGGCAGTTTTGTATGATTGTACAAGCCTCACACCCAAGCCACCGGCTGCTTGCAAGATCATACAAGCCTACCACCCAAGCCACCGACTGCTTGTATGATCGTACAAGCCTCACACCCAAGCCACCGAATCCTTGTGCGATCGTACAAGTCTCCCACCTGAGCCACGGGCTGCCTGTATGATCGTACAAGCCTCACACCCAAGCCACCGGCTGCTTGTACGATTGTGCAAGCCTCCCACCCGAAACAAATGCTGCTTGTACGATCGTACAAGTCTCCCATTTGAGCCACGGGCAGTTTGTATGATTGTACAAGCCTCACACCCAAGCCACCGGCTCCTTGTATGATCGTACAAGCCTCACACCCAAGCCACCGGCTTCTTGTACGATCGTACAAGTCTCCCACCTGAGCCACGGGCCTCCTGTATGATCGTACAAGCCTCACACCCAAGCCACCGGCTGCTTGTACGATCATACAAGCCTACCACCCAAGCCAAAGGCTGCTTGCACGATCGTACAAGTCTCCCACCCAAGCCAAATTGGTGCTTGTACGATCGTACAAGTCTCCCACCCAAGCCAAAGGGTGCTTGTACGATCGTACAAGTCTCCCACCCAAGCCAAAGGGTGCTTGTACGATCGTACAAGCCTCCCATTTGAGCCACGGGCAGTTTGTATGATTGTACAAGCCCACCACCCAAGCCAAAGGGTGCTTGTACGATCGTACAAGTCTCCCACCCAAGCCAAAGGGTGCTTGTACGATCGTACAAGTCTCCCACCCAAGCCAAAAGCTGCTTGTACGATCGTACAAGTCTCCCATTTGAGCCACGGGCAGTTTTGTATGATTGTACAAGCCTCACACCCAAGCCACCGGCTGCTTGCAAGATCATACAAGCCTACCACCCAAGCCACCGACTGCTTGTATGATCGTACAAG
This sequence comes from Rhynchonema sp. JSB1_4, assembly GCA_030248065.1. Lineage (NCBI taxonomy): Eukaryota > Metazoa > Nematoda > Chromadorea > Monhysterida > Xyalidae > Rhynchonema > Rhynchonema sp. JSB1_4. Next base: position 24,778 of record JASAMV010006032.1, read on the forward strand.
CCTCACACCCAAGCCACCGAATCCTTGTGCGATCGTACAAGTCTCCCACCTGAGCCACGGGCTGCCTGTATGATCGTGCAAGCCTCACACCCAAGCCACCGGCTGCTTGTACGATCGTACAAGCCTCCCATTTGAGCCACGGGCAGTTTGTATGATTGTACAAGCCCACCACCCAAGCCAAAGGCTGCTTGTACGATCGTACAAGTCTCCCACCCAAGCCAAAGGCTGCTTGCACGATCGTACAAGTCTCCCACCCAAGCCAAAGGCTGCTTGCACGATCGTACAAGCCTCCCATTTGAGCCACGGGCAGTTTGTATGATTGTACAAGCCCACCACCCAAGCCAAAGGGTGCTTGTACGATCGTACAAGTCTCCCACCCAAGCCAAAGGCTGCTTGTACGATCGTACAAGCCTCCCATTTGAGCCACGGGCAGTTTGTATGATTGTACAAGCCCACCACCCAAGCCAAAGGGTGCCTGTACGATCGTACAAGTCTCCCACCCAAGCCAAAGGGTGCTTGTACGGTCGTACAAGCCTCCCACCCAAGCCAAAGGCTGCTTGTACGATCGTACAAGCCTCCCATTTGAGCCACGGGCAGTTTGTATGATTGTACAAGCCCACCACCCAAGCCAAAGGCTGCTTGCACGATCGTACAAGTCTCCCACCCAAGCCAAAAGGTGCTTTCACGATCGTACAAGCCTCCCGTTTGAGCCACGGGCAGTTTGTATGATTGTACAAGCCCACCACCCAAGCCAAAGGGTGCTTGTACGATCGTACAAGTCTCCCACCCAAGCCAAAGGGTGCTTGTACGATCGTACAAGTCTCCCACCCAAGCCAAAGGCTGCTTGCACGATCGTACAAGCCTCCCATTTGAGCCACGGGCAGTTTGTATGATTGTACAAGCCCACCACCCAAGCCAAAGGGTGCTTGCACGATCGTACAAGTCTCCCTCCCAAGCCAAAGGGTGCTTGCACGATCGTACAAGTCTCCCACCCAAGCCAAAGGGTGCTTGTACGATCGTACAAGTCTCCCACCCAAGCCAAAGGGTGCTTGTGCGATCGTGCAAGCCTCCCACCCGAAACAAATGCTGCTTGTACGATCGTACAAGTCTCCCATTTGAGCCACGGGCAGTTTGTATGATTGTACAAGCCTCACACCCAAGCCACCGGCTCCTTGTATGATCGTACAAGCCTCACACCCAAGCCACCGGCTTCTTGTACGATCGTACAAGTCTCCCACCTGAGCCACGGGCTGCCTGTATAATCGTACAAGCCTCACACCCAAGCCACCGGCTGCTTGTACGATCATACAAGCCTCACACCCAAGCCAAAGGCTGCTTGCACGATCGTACAAGTCTCCCACCCAAGCCAAAGGGTGCTTGTACGATCGTACAAGTCTCCCACCCAAGCCAAAGGGTGCTTGTGCGATCGTACAAGTCTCCCACCCAAGCCAAAGGGTGCTTGCACGATCGTACAAGTCTCCCACCTGAGCCACGGGCTGCCTGTATGATCGTACAAGCCTCACACCCAAGCCACCGGCTGCTTGTACGATCGTGCAAGCCTCCCACCCGAAACAAATGCTGCTTGTACGATCGTACAAGTCTCCCATTTGAGCCACGGGCAGTTTGTATGATTGTACAAGCCTCACACCCAAGCCACCGGCTCCTTGTATGATCGTACAAGCCTCACACCCAAGCCACCGGCTTCTTGTACGATCGTACAAGTCTCCCACCTGAGCCACGGGCTGCCTGTATAATCGTACAAGCCTCACACCCAAGCCACCGGCTGCTTGTACGATCATACAAGCCTCACACCCAAGCCAAAGGCTGCTTGCACGATCGTACAAGTCTCCCACCCAAGCCAAAGGGTGCTTGTACGATCGTACAAGTCTCCCACCCAAGCCAAAGGGTGCTTGTGCGATCGTACAAGTCTCCCACCCAAGCCAAAGGGTGCTTGTACGATCGTACAAGCCTCTCATTTGAGCCACGGGCAGTTTGTATGATTGTACAAGCCCACCACCCAAGCCAAAGGGTGCTTGTACGATCGTACAAGTCTCCCACCCAAGCCAAAGGCTGCTTGCACGATCGTACAAGCCTCCCATTTGAGCCACGGGCAGTTTGTATGATTGTACAAGCCCACCACCCAAGCCAAAGGGTGCTTGCACGATCGTACAAGTCTCCCTCCCAAGCCAAAGGGTGCTTGTACGATCGTACAGGTCTCCCACCCAAGCCAAAGGGTGCTTGTATGATCGTACAAGTCTCCCACCCAAGCCAAAGGCTGCTTGTACGATCGTACAAGCCTCCCGTTTGAGCCACGGGCAGTTTGTATGATTGTACAAGCCCACCACCCAAGCCAAAGGCTGCTTGCACGATCGTACAAGCCTACCACCCAAGCCACCGGCTGCTTGCAAGATCATACAAGCCTACCACCCAAGCCACCGACTGCTTGTATGATCGTACAAGCCTCACACCCAAGCCACCGAATCCTTGTACGATCGTACAAGTCTCCCATTTGAGCCACGGGCAGTTTGAATAATTGTACATGCCTCACACCCAAGCCACCGGCTCCTTGTACGATCGTACAAGTCTCCCACCTGAGCCACGGGCTGCCTGTATGATCGTACAAGCCTCACACCCAAGCCACCGGCTGCTTGTACGATCGTGCAAGCCTCCCACCCGAAATAAATGCTGCTTGTACGATCGTACAAGTCTCCCATTTGAGCCACGGGCAGTTTGTATGATTGTACAAGCCTCACACCCAAGCCACCGGCTCCTTGTATGATCGTACAAGCCTCACACCCAAGCCACCGGCTTCTTGTACGATCGTACAAGTCTCCCACCTGAGCCACGGGCTGCCTGTATGATCGTACAAGCCTCACACCCAAGCCACCGGCTGCTTGTACGATCATACAAGCCTACCACCCAAGCCAAAGGCTGCTTGCAGATCGTACAAGTCTCCCACCCAAGCGAAAGGGTGCTTGTACGATCGTACAAGTCTCCCACCCCAAGCCAAAGGGTGCTTGTACGATCGTACAAGTCTCCCACCCCAAGCCAAAGGGTGCTTGTACGATCGTACAAGCCTCCCATTTGAGCCACGGGCAGTTTGTATGATTGTACAAGCCCACCACCCAAGCCAAAGGGTGCTTGTACGATCGTACAAGTCTTCCACCCAAGCCAAAGGGTGCTTGTACGATCGTACAAGTCTCCCACCCAAGCCAAAGGCTGCTTGTACGATCGTACAAGCCTCCCATTTGAGCCACGGGCAGTTTGTATGATTGTGCAAGCCCACCACCCAAGCCAAAGGCTGCTTGCACGATCGTACAAGTCTCCCACCCAAGCCAAAGGGTGCTTTCACGATCGTACAAGCCTCCCGTTTGAGCCACGGGCAGTTTGTATGATTGTACAAGCCCACCACCCAAGCCAAAGGGTGCTTGTACGATCGTACAAGTCTCCCACCCAAGCCAAAGGGTGCTTGTACGATCGTACAAGTCTCCCACCCAAGCCAAAGGCTGCTTGCACGATCGTACAAGCCTCCCATTTGAGCCACGGGCAGTTTGTATGATTGTACAAGCCCACCACCCAAGCCAAAGGGTGCTTGCACGATCGTACAAGTCTCCCTCCCAAGCCAAAGGGTGCTTGTACGATCGTACAGGTCTCCCACCCAAGCCAAAGGGTGCTTGTGCGATCGTACAAGTCTCCCACCCAAGCCAAAGGCTGCTTGTACGGTCGTACAAGCCTCCCATTTGAGCCACGGGCAGTTTGTATGATTGTACAAGCCCACCACCCAAGCCAAAGGCTGCTTGCACGATCGTACAAGTCCCCACCCAAGCCAAAGGGTGCTTGTACGATCGTACAAGTCTCCCACCCAAGCCAAAGGCTGCTTGCACGATCGTACAAGCCTCCCATTTGAGCCACGGGCAGTTTGTATGATTGTACAAGCCCACCACCCAAGCCAAAGGCTGCTTGCACGATCGTACAAGCCTACCACCCAAGCCAAAGGCTGCTTGCACGATCGTACAGGTCTCCCACCTGAGCCACGGGCTGCCTGTATGATCGTACAAGCCTCACACCCAAGCCACCGGCTGCTTGTACGATCGTGCAAGCCTCCCACCCAAGCCAAAGGCTGCTTGTACGATCGTACAAGCCTCCCATTTGAGCCACGGGCAGTGTGTATGATTGTACAAGCCCACCACCCAAGCCACCGACTGCTTGTATAATCGTACAAGCCTCACACCCAAGCCACCGGCTCCTTGTACGATCGTACAAGTCTCCCATTTGAGCCACGGGCAGTTTGATTAATTGTACATGCCTCACACCCAAGCCACCGGCTCCTTGTACGATCGTACAAGTCTCCCACCTGAGCCACGGGCTGCCTGTATGATCGTGCAAGCCTCACACCCAAGCCACCGGCTGCTTGTACGATCGTACAAGCCTCCCATTTGAGCCACGGGCAGTTTGTATGATTGTACAAGCCCACCACCCAAGCCAAAGGGTGCTTGTACGATCGTACAAGTCTCCCACCCAAGCCAAAGGGTGCTTGTACGATCGTTCAAGTCTCCCACCCAAGCTAAAGGGTGCTTGTACGATCGTACAAGTCTCCCACCCAAGCCAAAGGCTGCTTGTACGATCGTACAAGTCTCCCACCCAAGCCAAAGGCTGCTTGCACGATCGTACAAGCCTCCCATTTGAGCCACGGGCAGTTTGTATGATTGTACAAGCCCACCACCCAAGCCAAAGGCTGCTTGTACGATCGTACAAGTCTCCCATTTGAGCCACGGGCAGTTTGTATGATTGTACAAGCCCACCACCCAAGCTAAAGGGTGCTTGTACGATCGTACAAGTCTCCCACCCAAGCCAAAGGGTTCTTGTACGATCGTACAAGTCTCCCACCCAAGCCAAAGGCTGCTTGTACGATCGTACAAGCCTCCCATTTGAGCCACGGGCAGTTTGTATGATTGTACAAGCCCTCCACCCAAGCCAAAGGCTGCTTGCACGATCGTACAAGTCTCCCACCCAAGCCAAAGGGTGCTTGTACGATCGTACAAGTCTCCCATTTGAGCCACGGGCAGTTTTGTATGATTGTACAAGCCCACACCAAGCCACCGGCTGCTTGACGATCGTACAAGCCTCACACCCAAGCCACCGACTGCTTGTACGATCGTACAAGCCTCCCACCCAAGCCACCGGCTGCTTGTACGATCGTACAAGCCCCCCACGCGAGCCACCGGCTGCGTGTACGATCGTACAAGCCTCCCACCCAAGCCAAAGGCTGCTTGTACGATCGTACAAGTCTCCCACCCAAGCCAAAGGGTGCTTGCACGATCGTACAAGCCTCCCACCAAAGCCAGAGCCTCCTTGGAGGATCGTACAAGCCTCCCATTTGAGCCACGGGCAGTTTGTATGATTGTACAAGCCCACCACCCAAGCCAAAGGGTGCCTGTACGATCGTACAAGTCTCCCACCCAAGCCAAAGGGTGCTTGTACGATCGTACAAGTCTCCCACCCAAGCCAAAGGGTGCTTGCACGATCGTACAAGTCTCCCACCCAAGCCAAATGCTGCTTGTACGATCGTACAAGCCTCCCATTTGAGCCACGGGCAGTTTGTATGATTGTACAAGGCCACCACCCAAGCCACCGACTGCTTGTATAATCGTACAAGCCTCACACCCAAGCCACCGGCTCCTTGTACGATCGTACAAGTCTCCCAATTGAGCCACGGGCAGTTTGAATAATTGTACATGCCTCACACCCAAGCCACCGGCTCCTTGTACGATCGTACAAGTCTCCCACCTGAGCCACGGGCTGCCTGTATGATCGTGCAAGCCTCACACCCAAGCCACCGGCTGCTTGTACGATCATGCAAGCCTCCCACTCAAGCCAAAGGCTGCTTGTACGATCATACAAGCCTACCACCCAAGCCAAAGGCTGCTTGTACGATCGTACAAGTCTCCCACCCAAACCAAAGGGTGCTTGTACGATCGTACAAGTCTCCCACCCAAGCCAAAAGCTGCATGTACGATCGTACAAGCCTCCCATTTGAGCCACGGGCAGTTTGTATGATTGTACAAGCCCACCACCCAAGCCACCGACTGCTGGTATGATCGTACAAGCTTTACACCCAAGCCACCGGCTTGCACGATCGTGCAAGCAGCCGGTGGCTTGGGTGTGAGGCTTGTACGATCAGACAGGATGCCCGTGGCTCAGGAGGGAGACTTGTTCGATCGTACAAGAAGCCGGTGGCTTGGGTGTGAAGCTTGTACGATCGTACAAGTCTCCCATTTGAGCCACTGCTTGCACGATCATACAAGCCTACCACCCAAACCAAAGGGTGCTTGTACGATCGTACAAGTCTCTCATTTGAGCCACGGGCAGTTTGTATGATTGTACAAGCCTACCACCCAAGCCACCGGCTCCTTGTACGATCGTACAAAACTCCCACCTGAGCCTAGGGCTGCCTGTATGATCGTACAAGCCTCACACTCAAGCCACCGGCTGCTTGTACGATCGTGCAAGCCTCCCACCCAAGCCAAATGCTGCTTGTACGATCGTACACGTCTCCCACCTGAGCCACGAGCTCCCTGTATGATCGTACAAGCCTCACACCCAAGCCACCGGCTGCTTGTATGATCGTACAAGCCTCCCACTTGAGCCACGGGCAGTTTGTATGATTGTACAAGCCCACCACCCAAGCCACCGACTGCGGGTATGATCGTACAAGCTTCACACCCAAGCCACCGGCTTCTTGTACGATCGAACAAGTCTCCCTCCTGAGCCACGGGCATCCTGTCTGATCGTACAAGCCTCACACCCAAGCCACCGGCTGCTTGTACTATCATGCAAGCCTCCCACTCAAGCCAAAGGCTGCTTGCACGATCATGCAAGCCTACCACCCAAGCCAAAGGCTGCTTGTCCGATCGTACAAGTCTCCCATTTGAGCCACTGCTTGCACGATCATACAAGCCTACCACCCAAACCAAAGGGTGCTTGTACGATCGTACAAGTCTCCCACCCAAGCCAAAAGCTGCTTGTAGGATCGTACAAGTCTCCCATTTGAGCCACGGGCAGTTTGTATGATTGTACAAGCCTCACACCCAAGCCACCGGCTCCTTGTATGATCGTACAAGCCTCACACCCAAGCCACCGGCTTCTTGTACGATCGTACAAGTCTCCCACCTGAACCACGGGCTGCCTGTATGATCGTACAAGCCTCACACCCAAGCCACCGGCTGCTTGTACGATCATACAAGCCTACCACCCAAGCCACCGGCTCCTTGTACGATCGTACAAGTCTCCCACCTGAGCCACGGGCTGCCTGTATGATCGTACAAGCCTCACACCCAAGCCACCGGCTGCTTGTACGATCATGCAAGCCTCCCACTGAAGCCAAAGGCTGTTTGTACGATCATACAAGCCTACCACCCAAGCCAAAGGCTGCTTGTACAATCGTACAAGTCTCCCACCCAAACCAAAGGGTGCTTGTACGATCGTACAAGTCTCCCACCCAAGCCAAAAGCTGCATGTACGATCGTACAAGCCTCCCATTTGAGCCGCGGGCAGTTTGTATGATTGTACAAGCCCACCACAAAAGCCACCGACTGCTGGTATGATCGTACAAGCTTCACACCCAAGCCACCGGCTTCTTGTACGATCGAACAAGTCTCCCTCCTGAGCCACGGGCATCCTGTATGATCGTACAAGCCTCACACCCAAGCCACGGGCTGCTTGTACGATCGTGCAAGCCTCCAACCCAAGCCAAATGCTGCTTGTACTATCATGCAAGCCTCCCACTCAAGCCAAGGGCTGCTTGCACGATCATGCAAGCCTACCACCCAAGCCAAAGGCTGTTTGTCCGATCGTACAAGTCTCCCATTTGAGCCACTGCTTGCACGATCATACAAGCCTACCAGCCAAGCCAAAGGCTGCTTGTATGATCGTACAAGCCTCACACCCAAGCCACCCGCTCCTTGTACGATCGTACAAGTCTCCCACCTGAGCCACGGGCTGCCGGTATGATCGTAAAGGCAGTCTACGGGAGGTTGTCACTCAGCCCCCGAATACCGTAACCGTAATTTTGATCTGCAAGGATCGTGGTGAGACCATTTTGTATTTTATCTATGTTTTGCGTGTTAGCGCCAACACCAACCAGCATTTCGGTGTTTTGGTGATCGATGCGCATGATGACAATTTCCAGCTTGCTGCCGCTAATACACGTGTCGATAAGCAGCGATCAGCATGGGTCTCGCAACGATCTCGCTTGCGGTGGGTTACGGTATTCGGGGGCTGAGTGACAACCTCCCGTAGACTGCCTTTACAATCCTCACACCCGAGCCACCGGCTCCTTGTACGATCGTACAAGTCTCCCACCTGAGCCACGGGCTGCCTGTATGATCGTACAAGCCTCACACTCAAGCCACCGGCTGCTTGTACGATCGTGCAAGCCTCCCACCCAAGCCAAATGCTGCTTGCACGATCATACAAGCCTACCACCCAAGCCTTGTACGATCGTACAAGTCTCCCACCTGAGCCACGGGCTGCCTGTATGATCGTACAAGCCTCACACTCAAGCCACCGGCCGCTTGTACGATCGTGCAAGCCTCCCACCCAAGCCAAATGCTGCTTGTACGATCGTACAAGTCTCCCACCTGAGCCACTGGCTGCCTGTGTGATCGTACAAGCCTCACACCCGAGCCACCGGCTCCTTGTACGATCGTACACGTCTCCCACCTGAGCCACGGGCTGCCGGTATGATCGTACAATCCTCACACCCGAGCCACCGGCTCCTTGTACGATCGTACAAGTCTCCCACCTGAGCCACGGGCTGCCTGTATGATCGTACAAGCCTCACACTCAAGCCACCGGCTGCTTGTACGATCGTGCAAGCCTCCCACCCAAGCCAAATGCTGCTTGCACGATCATACAAGCCTACCACCCAAGCCAAAGGCTGCTTGTACGATCGTACAAGTCTCCCACCCAAGCCAAAGGGTGCTTGTACGATCGTACAAGTCTCCCATTTGAGCCACGGGCAGTTTGTATGATTGTAAAAGCCTACCACCCAAGCCACCGGCTCCTTGTACGATCGTACAAGTCTCCCACCTGAGCCACGGGCTGCCTGTATGATCGTACAAGCCTCACACCCAAGCCACCGGCTCCTTGTACGATCGTACACGTCTCCCACCTGAGCCACGGGCTCCCTGTATGATCGTACAAGCCTCACACCCAAGCCACCGGCTGCTTGTACGATCGTACAAGCCTCCAACCCAAGCCAAATGCTGCTTGTACGATCATGCAAGCCTCCTACTCAAGCCAAAGGCTGCTTGCGCGATCATACAAGCCTGCCACCCAAGCCAAAGGCTGCTTGCACGATCGTACAAGTCTCCCACCCAAGCCAAAGGGTGCTTGTACGATCGTACAAGTCTCCCACCCAAGCCAAAGGCTGCTTGTACGATCGTACAAGCCTCCCATTTGAGCCACGGGCAGTTTGTATGATTGTACAAGCCCACCACCCAAGCCACCGACTGCTTGTATAATCGTACAAGCCTCACACCCAAGCCACCGGCTCCTTGTACGATCGTACAAGTCTCCCATTTGAGCCACGGGCAGTTTGTATGATCGTACAAGCCTCACACTCAAGTCACCGGCTGCTTGTACGATCGTGTAAGCCAACCACCCAAGCCAAATGCTGCTTGTACGATCGTACAAGTCTCCCACCTGAGCCACTGGCTGCGTGTATGATCGTACAAGCCTCACACCCAAGCCACCGGCTGCTTGTACGATCGTGCAAGCCTTCCACCCAAGCCAAATGCTGCTTGTATGTTCGTACAAGTCTCCCATTTGAGCCACGGGCAGTTTGTATGATTGTACAAGCCTACCACCCAAGCCACCGACTGCTTGTATGATCGTACAAGCCTCACACCCAAGCCACCGGCTCCTTGTACGATCGTACAAGTCTCCCACCTGAGCGACGGGCTCCCTGTATGGTCGTACAAGCCTCCAACCCAAGCCAAATGCTGCTTGTACGATCATGCAAGCCTCCTACTCAAGCCAAAGGCTGCTTGCGCGATCATACAAGCCTACCACCCAAGCCAAAGGCTGCTTGCACGATCGTACAAGTCTCCCACCCAAGCCAAAGGGTGCTTGTACGATCGTACAAGTCTCCCACCCAAGCCAAAGGCTGCTTGTACGATCGTACAAGCCTCCCATTTCAGCCACGGGCAGTTTGTATGATTGTACAAGCCCACCACCCAAGCCACCGACTGCTTGTATAATCGTACAAGCCTCACACCCAAGCCACCGGCTCCTTGTACGATCGTACAAGTCTCCCATTTGAGCCACGGGCAGTTTGTATGATTGTACAAGCCTCACACCCAAGCCACCGGCTCCTTGTACGATCGTACAAGTCTCCCACCTGAGCCACGGGCTGCCTGTATGATCGTGCAAGCCTCACACCCAAGCCACCGGCTGCTTGTACGATCAGGCAAGCCTCCCACTCAAGCCAAAGGATGCTTGTACGATCATACAAGCCTACCACCCAAGCCAAAGGCTGCTTGTACGATCGTACAAGTCTGCCACCCAAGCCAAAGGGTGCTTGTACGATCGTACAAGTCTCCCACCCAAGCCAAAGGGTGCTTGTACGATCGTACAAGTCTCCCATTTGAGCCACGGGCAGTTTGTATGATTGTACAAGCCTACCACCCAAGCCACCGGCTCCTTGTACGATCGTACAAGTCTCCCACCTGAGCCACGGGCTGCCTGTATGATCGTACAAGCCTCACACTCAAGCCACCGGCCGCTTGTACGATCGTGCAAGCCTCCCACCCAAGCCAAATGCTGCTTGTACGATCGTACAAGTCTCCCACCTGAGCCACTGGCTGCCTGTATGATCGTACAAGCCTCACACCCAAGCCACCGGCTCCTTGTACGATCGTACACGTCTCCCACCTGAGCCACGGGCTCCCTGTATGATCGTACAAGCCTCACACCCAAGCCACCGGCTGCTTGTACGATCGTACAAGCCTCCCATTTGAGCCACGGGCAGTTTGTATGATTGTACAAGCCCACCATCCAAGCCACCGACTGCTTGTATGATCGTACAAGTCTCCCACCTGAGCCACCGGCTGCTTGTACGATCGTACAAGCCTCACACTCAAGTCACCGGCTGCTTGTACGATCGTGTAAGCCAACCACCCAAGCCAAATGCTGCTTGTACGATCGTACAAGTCTCCCACCTGAGCCACTGGCTGCTTGCACGATCATACAAGCCTACCACCACCCAAGCCAAAGGCTGCTTGTACGATCGTACATGTCTCCCACCCAAGCCAAAGGCTGCTTGTACGATCGTACAAGTCTCCCATTTGAGTCACGGGCAGTTTGCATGATTGTACAAGCCTACCAACCAAGCCACCGGCTGCTTGTACGATCAGGCAAGCCTCCCACTCAAGCCAAAGGATGCTTGTACGATCATACAAGCCTACCACCCAAGCCAAAGGCTGCTTGTACGATCGTACCTAGCCTCACACTCAAGCCAAAGGCTGCTTGTACGATCGTACAAGCCTCACACCCAAGCCACCGGCTGCGTGTACGATCGTGCAAGCCTCCAACCCAAGCCAAATGCTGCTTGTACGATCATGCAAGCCTCCCACTCATGCCAAAGGCTGCTTGCACGATCATACAAGCCTACCACCACCCAAGCCAAAGGCTGCTTGTACGATCGTACATGTCTCCCACCCAAGCCAAAGGCTGCTTGTACGATCGTACAAGTCTCCCATTTGAGTCACGGGCAGTTTGCATGATTGTACAAGCCTACCAACCAAGCCACCGGCTGCTTGTACGATCGTACAAGTCTCCCACCTGAGCCACGGGCTGCCTGTATGATCGTACAAGCCTCACACTCAAACCACGGGCAGTTTGTATGATTGTACAAGCCTACCACACGAGCCACCGGCCCCTTGTACGATCGTACAAGTCTCCCACCTGAGCCACGGGCTCCCTGTATGATCGTACAAGCCTCACACCCAAGCCACCGGCTGCTTGTACGATCGTGCAAGCCTTCCACCCAAGCCAAATGCTGCTTGTATGTTCGTACAAGTCTCCCATTTGAGCCACGGGCAGTTTGTATGATTGTACAAGCCTACCACCCAAGCCACCGACTGCTTGTACGATCGTACAAGTCTCCCACGCAAGCCAAATGCTGCTTGTACGATCG
>JASAMV010006035.1:0-13492 GCA_030248065.1 Rhynchonema sp. JSB1_4
TTGATTTAGAATCGGTACAGTGAAGGCATCAATAATTCATTAGCAAACAAGAAAATGTCTGCTTCGGTCAGCAACAGCAGCAGCAACGCTCGTAACAACACCAGCACGCCGGCCGCATTCAAATTCAAGTCGGAAAGAAGCGATGAAATGAACGCGAAAACTGAATTGGATTTATCGCATCAACGATTGCAACGGTTCTCGAATGCGAAAATATATCTGCTCAAAAATTTGCTGACGCTGAATCTGTGTTCAAATGAGCTTCAGGTTCTTCTTTCTTTATCCGTCTCTCACTGGACTTCGTTTGCGAAGCCAGTTCATTTTCTCTCATCCAGGTCGGTCGGTACCGTATTGTCGGAAATAGAACCCAGGTGTTCTATTTTTTCACTGGTGTAATTTTGGTTGGGTCAATGGATGGGGGTTCTATTTCCGACAATACGGTATTATTTTCAGGAATTCCCCGTTCTCTACCACGAGCGACTAAAGAGCGTCAATCTTTCATCGAATCAAATCAAGGTGCTGCCCAACGTCAGTCATCTGTCGTCGCTCGAAGAACTCATTCTCGAAAACAACCTGATCGAAAAACTGAACAACGCGCCGATACTGTTGCCGGAAAAGTTGAAAGTGCTGAAGTTGGCTGGCAATTCGATTTCGGACTTGACGCAAGTCTGTCAGCCAGACAAATGCACGACTGTTATGCTTTCTACCGTTGTTGATTTTTCGTGAAAAAACGTTTTTGCGAAAGAAATCGTTTCTTTTTTTTCACAAAATGCGACGATTTACTGTCCAAAACATGTTCAAGGTGGCTAGTGGCTTTGTTTCTCAGAATGGTTTTGTGGTCAGCGAAAACGCTCATTCTGCACGCTTTTGGGGTGATTAATTTTACGCTCGAGCCAATTTTTTACTGAAATCGGACAGATCATCAGTTTTGCTTCGATATTTGGGCAATAAACTGCCGATATTTTTTCTACAAAAAAACCGATAGTGCGCGCGGAAAAATACTCGAGCCTCAGAAGAAAAACTGTTTTCAAAGAAACTCGTTTCCTCATGCTTTTCGAGTCCAAAGAAGCAGCTTTTGCAATTGTGCAATCGAAAGTAGTTTTGTGCCACTAACTTTATCATCCAATGTTCTCCAGACCAAACCAGCCGCAGTTACAATCTGAAATTACTTCATTCGCTTTTCCCAGATGAAGCATCTGCGACGACATCACCATTTGATCTCGCTCACCGTTTGTGACAATGCGTGCACGAATGTCCAGTTCGACTACCGACCTTATGTGATCAGTCAATTTTTCGATTCTACCGGCATTTTGACGTTGACCAGCGTGGATGGACATCAAATTGATGAGGATGAGCGAATGAAGGGTTGGGGGGGGGGGGGGGTTATTTCGCAGATAATTCTAATTTGATTCTAAAAGGTTCTGTCTGGAAAAGTCAAAGACCCGTTGCCTGAGTCGTCATTTATTCCAATTCAATTCGCACGCTATTTGCGAGTGAAATTGCACATTTGTTTCCAGCAGTTGGAGGGAGATTTCCTTTTGCTAAGAGAATTTAACAGAAACAATGTTGCAAGTAAAAAAATGCACGTTTTTTGCAAGCGTGCTTAGTTGCAGAAATAAAATCTGAGCTCAGTATAAATTGAAATCAGAATTGCAAGTTAACCAGTCAGGTCACTGAAGCTAAATCAAACCGAGTTTTTTTCAACGTTTGATCGTTGACATCAGTCTGTCAATTTTTCGTTGTATAAAAACCGTTTTTCTCGTCCGCCAGTTTATCAATGCAATCTCGTTTATTGAAATCCCTCCTTGCAGCTGAGTGGCTATTCTCACAAGGTCGTTCCAATCACTTCACCGTCGGCCAGCACACCGAACTAGTCTCCTATCTGACCATCTATTGTCCGCTGGATCAGCGCAACGCCAGTCGACAGAGTATGAATCTGGCCGATTCGGTCGCTCGTGTGATGAGCAGTTTGAAGGAACATCGCACTGACTCTATAGTCAATAGCGGCATATTGTCGCCGAAACAGGACGGTTGGTTTTGTGTTCTGTTTTTTATACAATTTTTGTTGCAACTTACCAGCAAATGTTTTGATTTTACTCGAAGATTTGGTCAATTTGCACCGAAAATGTTGACAAGTTGCAGTTTCTGAACTTTCTATTATTGGGTCAAAAGCCATGTACATTGTGGCATTCCTGTGTTGGTCACGTAAATTTTGTCATTTCGATATGTATGTGAACTCGACAGTTTGTCACAATACTCACGATCTTTTTTGCGTTCATCAAAATTAGTAGCGAGGCGACAATGAATGAATAATCGAATTTTCGTCGATACCAACGACACAAGACAGAGGCAGAGCCAGAGCCGATCACTGGCAAATATGGGTGCGCTGGTTTGATAGTGTTGAGATGAGACAAAAACCCCCCCCCAACTATAATTCATTGTGCGTTTCACAGCGATGACGACGACTTCATTCACCAAATCACCGCGACACGCAATGACCTGTGTCAGACGGTCACCGATCACTGAAGTTGAAGATACAAGGATGCCGGGCAACAAAGAAAATCAACAATGGGTTGGTCTGGGCTGTTGAATTTTCCTTCGTTTTTTATGATGCATTTTGGTAGGCTTGCTTTTTTGAAGCTCATGGTTTTTCAACAAATACGCGATAATCACCGAATACAGGCGATTGGAACTGATCTTTTTGATAGTTTTCCAAACGAAGATGCTACAAAAGGCTTTACAATACTGTCGTCAACTCAGCAGATCATCAACTCTTGTTTGTTTGTTTGTTTATTGCTCTCAGTGACGCATAAAACCATGCACATCAACTCTTGTCGTTAACTGGCATGTATAATTTCTCGCGCTCCTCATTTAGGGCTGCACTTGAGTTGACGACTGCGCGATCAGCCGTACAAAAGCTTCACATTATGAAGCGAGCGTATTCCTTGAACAAGTGCGAGAAATTTTCGTTGTGAATTGATCGAACAAGCCCATTGTTCGCTCGCAGACTCAATCCGAAGCGGTATCGCGTCAGCACGTGATCGACGGACGACGCCAGCAAATCTCCGATCATCCATCGATCAAATCGGCGTTGAATCGAACCTACGACTGTTCGTTGGGTGATGTTGAACTGGATGAATGCAGTTCGCCGGTCGAACAAAGTGCGTCGCCGAAAGACGCTGTGCAACAGCAAACAGCGAACGCACTGGTCAAATCGAGAAGTGAGTGATCGATTTGGCTGTGTTTTTGCACACTGCCATGGAATTGTGCGCGGTAATGGGCAACCGCAGGGTGTTGTAAGGTATAGTAAGTTTCTAATTTCATTGCCTCATGTCAGTGGTGTCGGTAGGGGGGTTGGGGGGAGGAGTTATCCCCCTGGTATGGGGTATGGGAAATCGGCCAGTGGTATAGGGTATGGGAAATTTTTCACCTTTGGAACAAGCACCCTTAAGAAATGACTTTTTGATCCAGAGAAGCACCAAAATTGACCATTTTTCGCCTAAAAATGTGAAAATCGCTTGCTGCCGCAAGAAAACTCTGTTTTAGGCACTTTTAGATCACTTTTTGGTACTTTTAGAAGATTTTTTTCATTTTTTCAGAAACACCCCCCTTCGGGTATGGGAATTTTTGGAGAAACGCCCCCTGGTATGGGAAATTTTTGATTTTTGGGGGTATGTGTGGGAAATTCCCGAAAATTGGGCTGGGTATGGGAAATTTCGATTTCTCAACGACACCACTGCCTCATGTATTGTTACAGACGCGGGTACACTCCCGTTCGAAGTTGAGGCAGGTAACAAGCTCAACACACAGTCAACAAGCCACGCAGCTGACACACACACACACACACAGCTTGTGTGACTGAACCAAATGTTTCCGAAAGCGCAGGATGTGACATTTTGGTGTTTACTTTGTTTGAAAAAAACTTGAATTCAGTAAATTGAGCCCAAAAATTCCATTAATGATGCAAATGAGCAAAATTTTGTCTGTTTTTAGTTCAAAAACTAGATGTCGGGTGTCGGTTTTTTTAGAACTGCCGTGTGTCGGCCCTCATCCCGACCTCTAACGCTACTACTGTGCTGCTACTTTTGCGTCACCTTGTATTACACTATTTTTCTTCCCATTCAAGTGCATCCCCACAACGGTGTGAGCTGAGCAGTCATTTTGATTGGTTACTCGCACGATATCTTATCTCCAGCCCGAGCAGTGCACTGTCTGCAACTGACTTCATCATCTAGCATTTCCGTACATGTAAAAATTTGGTCTTTTGAATCTGTAAGCCGAGCCTCCGATTAAATTCACAAAACAAGTTGTTGCTGTTTCATACAAATTTCACAAATTGTTGCAGTTCCGACCATGCCCAAACTGACCATGCCCGTTGTCCCGCCTGATGTATCAAGGCAAACAGAGTCGGACAGTGCTGCTGACTACCACACACCACGACAATGCGTGAATGTGAAAAGCAAATTGGTGGTCGCCAGGGATAAACGGCAATTCGAAGCATCTATCACTCGACGCCACACCGCAGCGTGCAAACTGCAGGTGGAATTTGGTGTGGGGTAGGGTTAGAGCGATGTCGGGTGTCGGGCACCAAAAAAGTGTAGGTGTCCGGTCGTAATATTGGCACTCTTGCCCCCCCCCATATCTATCTGTCCGGTGGTACCTCCAGATGTTGGGTGTCGGGTTTTTCAGCGCTTGACACCCCCCGACACTTAGAGTTCAAAACACGAATTTGCAGAGAGAAGAATGTTGCCGGAAGTTTTTTTTTCGAACTGAATGTTCCACAGGAGCGCAGATTTTGGCATTTCGGGATACATTTTGCTTAAAAACCTTTGAATTCAGCGTATATTGAGCCAAAAATTCCATGTAGGCCTGGTGGCGCGGCGTGCGTTATCGCAAATCGGTCGCTTGTCAGCTGATGTTGCAACGATTGGTCATAAAACGACAGGAAGAATGGATCCAGAAACTGGACAAGGACATGGAGATGACCAAAAAGGTCTGTCATAATTTGGCGATTGGGTTTTGCAGTTTGGTCAGCGTAGTTCCTGGTCCGGAGGGGGAGATAGCGGACCCCCCTCGTTTTTTTTCGGAGGGGGAGATAGTGTACCCCCGAGGGGGAGAGGGGAAGACCCAAATTCAGGAAAAGTCACTTTTTGAGGTGAAAATTTTGACCTATTTTTGCCCCTTTTTGGAAAAAATTCCCAAGAAAGGGTATTTTTGCGATTTTCACAACGTTGACCTAAAAATCACACATTTTGGGCGTAAAAATGTACATTTTATCTCGAAAAAATCACGCATTTATCTAATCGCAGCGTTAGATCGTGTGTTAGATTCGGACTCGTGCCAGTGTAAGCTGTGTGAGCAGAAGATCTGACTGTCATAAGGCTCACTATCACTACAAAAACGGCGTGCTGCATTTTGCAGGTGAATGAAACGCAAACGGAAGTGCTTGACGCGATCGTGCGACGCGTGGCGCACCTGGAGAGCGCGCACGAGAAACTGTCCAACATCACATATGCCCTGTTGCCGCGCGTGGCCAATTTGCAGGTCGTATTTGAATTGTGATTTGCACAATGTTATCCAATTTAATTTGTTTTCCATTTTTTTTCAACTGAAGTTACAGTATGTTTCTTTGTTCAGGCTGAACGTCGCTCCGATGATACAGCGGTGCTCAGTTGGACGCTCGCAAGACAGATGGATTTGGTGAAGGGTTGGCTTGGCGCCGTCTTTTTTTATTTAGACAGATAGAAGTTAACCGCAGCGACCGGAATTCTAAAACGTTCGATGCAGTGGTGTAGCTACCCAAGCGGGGCGGCAACCTACTGTACCACCCAAAATGCGGGGCGGCAACCTACCTACTGTACCAGCCGAGCTAGGGGGGGTCGTACCACTTGGGGGGGGGTCATCTGGAAACCGAAATTTTTTATGTCTAAATACTGAAGAAAATGTGGCCTAAAACACTAATTTCGCGCGCAGCGCGCGATTTTTCGCCTATTTGCAGACAAATATGCTAATTTTATGCAATTTTAAGCCAAAAATGAATGTTTTGGGTGAAAAGTTAGGTGGGGCGGCAACCTACCTACTGTACCAGGGTAGGGGCGGCAACCTACCTACTGTACCAGGCGAGGGGCGGCAACCTACCTGCTGTACCTTGGGGGGGGACCCCCCCCACCCCCCCCCCAGCCACACCATTGGTTCGATGCCAGGATGGCATTCTGACACCAAGATTAGAAAAACATTAAATTGTTTCCTCTCTGGTCACGGTATTACGCCATTACGGTGACCACTACTTTCTTGCGTGGACCGTTGAGGTAAAACAAGATGTGACCAGTTTGTTCGTCATCTTTTTTCTCTCCATCTGTTTTGGGCTCGGTGGCGGTACGTTTACGTCTGTGACATCTCTATATTTGTATCTACATCCACATACTACATCTGCACATGGAATTCGAGCGGCCTGAGGTCGAAACTGTCAGTCATTATTGATGATTTCATTTAGATAAAAGGCCAGTCACCAGTCACTATAACGAAACGGGACTGTAATTGTATAATCGTTGAGCAAAAGAAAGACTGTACACTTGTCGCAGGATTCAAAATTTATGTGGATGGCGAGGAATGCGGCACCGTTCGAAATTTCCCAATGTCGACGGTGATCAGCGAGCTCAGCGCGGACTCGGCTTATTCGTAAGTTTTTTATGTCGTTTTTAATTTACATTTTTTGTTTTATTTTTATTCGTTTTTATTCTTTCAGTATATCCGTCCGTCCAACTCTAAATATCGCCGATGGCGCAATGGATGGCCCACAGTCCGAGGTTTTGCAAATTCCCCGACCTGTTGTCAAACCGGACGCAGACATGGAACTGGTCTTTGCTACTGCCGCGGTGACGAATGAAGCAAATGAAAAACCACATGGAGAAGTTTGTTTGTCTTGAACTTGTTTGTACAGCAAATTTTTTGTGGAACGAAGCAGTTCCGCCATTCTGTCGCCGTTACTATGTTAGGTCGAAGATTGGGTGAGGGCGAGGGGTAGTTGCTGAACTGCACGTGCACGTCGGCGTTGCCAGATCAAACGTATGGAATACGCAAAAGAACCGTCTTTTTAAAAAAATAAAAAAAATCCAAAAAAAAAAAAAAAACCAAAAAAAAAAAAAAAAAAAATCGTGGACAAAACAGCGGTTTCTCAAAAACAGCATCCTCATGAATAGATGTTGTTCGAGGCAGTGCTGTAAACCTAAGCCCAAACCTATCTATTGTCCGAGATAGCGGACCCAGCTGGCCGCTTTTTTTAGCACCTGCTGTTTTGTCCTCCGCTATTTTGTCCGTTCCCCGGTCGAGCAGCAGACCTCCACTGTCATGAAATTAAAACGCGCTATAAAAACGGCGGAGTGTAATTTTTCCAAAAAAAATTTCAAAAAACCTTTTTCTCTTCAGTCGTCAACTGCGGAACAACCAAGCGAGAATCCAATATCCGAGTCTCCGACGGTCACAAAGCCTCATTCTCCCACTTTATTTGACATCCCGGCGTCCACCTCTACCCAACACCCACAATCCATTGACCCTGAACTTCAAGGAGACAGTGATGATGATGGTAAAGATGATGTTTCATGCGATACTGAATCGGCCAATCTGCTGGTGGTTGGAGATGAGAGCAACAACAGGTCGCAGTCAACTGATACGGCGCCTGACGAAGAAGCCTGAAACTTTTTTGAGTGCATTTTTGTTGCGGCTGAATGAAACCCAGTGATTGTTTGGTATCGGGTGTTTTTTGGTTTAATTTTGTGCTTTTTTTCAACTTATTTCAACTTTGCCCTGCTGCTATTAATCAACTGTTGTGCATTATATTATTCTGATGATATTTTCGTCATTCATTGCTGGCCGATGTTTCACTTGATGTATATAATACGGATATCGATCTTTTCTCTTACCTAATTATGAGCTCGCATCAATATTCTGCAACGTTCCAGCATTTTCTATGTCGTGTGCCCGTTTTAACGATTTTTTACTGATTGATCTCCGATTTCGATTTGGTTTGATTTCGTTTGTGATTCCTGTTATCGATCATTTCTTCGTAATTGTTTCTCTGGCTGCCTTTTTAATCAACAGTTATTCTGATCAATCTCGCCATCAACGTGAATAATTTTCTTGGAAAGCCAACGTTTTTCGCAAAAGGACACTGTTTCATCAGGAACAAAATTTGTTCAGCTGCTCTTTTTTTCTTAAAAATTTAGAATGGTGGTGAATTACTTTTATGTCGAGTAAAGTCTGCCCACGAAGTGAATTAGCTTTGTCTTCGTAATGGAAGCAGTCGCATAAAACTATGCATCTTTTATTTTCAAACAATTTGCATGCCAAGTGAGGTAACGGTGCTACACCAACAACAAGAGTAATATGCGTGCAAGTGAGGAAAAACGTTGCAACACTTCGGTGTTTTTGTCACAGTATCCGTGAGGGTGTACTTCCAATCCCAGTCCCCTGGCTGCTTGGGTACTTATTTTCAATCGGAAATGAATACTAGCCAGTTCAGTTTCGTACCCAATATGCCATCTGTCTAACTCAACAGCTCTGAATGATCACTTGACCAACATGTTATGTAGGAGATCCGAAATTCAGACCTCATCGCTCTCTTGTGCGCTTTAGTAAGCGATCAAGTTTCTGTATTCGGTCACAGAGTCATGTATAAGTGCGCAATTCAAAATTTACGGCTGGAGTGCGTAAAGTTCCCTAAATCCTGCGCATGCCTGTTGATGCACTCTATTTTCTTCAGAGTCGCGCTTGCCAAGATGTGGGGCAAATTAATATCCAACGCATAAACATATAATATCTGATGCGACTTTCGTGAAAATGCGAACAAAAATGTCAGCAGACAGCCAGCCATATTTTGCGAATTCCACACAACAACATGACATTATGTGCTGCACATGTATCATGCATTCACGTCAATTTATGCATCTTAGACGCAAGAGGATATACGCATGTGCACTTGCACCGCACTTCCATGCGAGCAACCTGTTTCGCACGAAAGTGTTTTCTGGATTGCATATGCCTCTTTCTGTTGATCGATTATGGAATTTCACCTCAGATCAATCAATAATAAAGGCTGATCTGAACAATCTGTCGAAAATCACCCAATTTCATTGATATCAGTCAAGGCGCGCACTAATTTTCAAGGGGATGACTCGTTCCACTCACTTGGCAGCTTGACCATGACATCAGCTTTGACTGAGTTGCGACCTCTCTTTAAGTTCTGATTTTATCAAACCTTGGAAATAATAATAAAATAACCAAAAAATGCGTATATGGACGATTTTTGCGTTATGTTCAGTCCGCAGCAGTTGTGCGTCAGGGTTTGGTATGTGATGTTTCATTTATTCCTTCAGCGATTTCGTTCTTGATTACATGAATTGTGAAACCCTCGACATAGTGATCCTTCCTTTTTTGACGACAGTTCAGTTGGGACAATCTGATGTTTGCCTTTCAAATTGCTTGATAATGTCGGTTCTTTATTCTTTCCGATAATGCTAACCCGATATCGCGGTATCAAATATCATGTCACTATGCACTACAAAAAACTGAATTATACTTTCTATATTTTTAGAAGTGAACAATTTGTCGCCTTAATTTACAGAGCTGAACAACTTCCTCAACGGTGCTCTTCAGTTCGTACAGCCACTGATCGGACGTGCTCTGGTGCCACAGCAGGATCCTGATAGGATACCCCACCCTTCAAGGGCTCAACTTCAGCTATTCGACCCAAGTGCAAGGCGATGGGCCCATAATCCCACTGAGCAGGATAGACTGCTCGGGGCACAAGGTTGGGAGGAGACCTAAGCTAAACGGCTGAATATATTGTGGTATAGTTGCAATTTTTCGGAAAATATATTTACTAAAAAATCGCTTTTTTCCGATGTTTTTCCGAGCCAAATTTGGGCACTTGTCAAAATGATGTATAGTTGGCACATTGCACGCTAAAAATGGTGTATGAAAGGTAATCCTGTTGAGAAAGGGCGAATAAAAGCCATAAAAGTGCTGGAAACCACTTGAAAAAGTATGTTTCTGTAATAAAAACAGTTTTTCCCCACAATTTTGACACTCTTTTTCAGAAAAGTTAAAAATCCGCCGTGCATTTTTTCAGAAAAATATACATACAGTATATCACTGAAAAAAACGTTTTTTTTTTCGTTTTTTTTGTAGGAAAAAGCCGTTTTTTTCCACCTGCAAGTATATAACGTATGTAGTTCTCGTTGGTATGCCTGTTGTATGTTTGTGTTACTCATGAGACCTGTAGTAACTGGCTGATGTTCCCCGTGGAACTTTTTGATAGGGAGCTGGGGGTCTCTCGAACAAGAGAGGAAAGGAGGAGTTATTTAGACGTGCACGCAAACGGGCACGAAAACATCGTTTCAGAAAATGTGTGTCACGTCATCCTATAACCTATTTTAGCCATATTTCACGACTGATGATAATCTGGTGCATCGCCCGTGAAAACAACAGCACAATCACTAAGTTTACAGGGCCAAAACCACCCGTTGCACATACATATATACATGTGCGTAGACTACTTCTCGCCCTACCGAAGCGCGGACTTTACGTTTAGGCTTGGGCTGCCACAAGTCGGTAGGAATAACGAAACAATGGGTTAACATAACGGAACAAAAGATCGGACAAGCTGTCAGAGACATCAACAAGAAGAAAACTACAATAATTTTGCACGCTACAGGTCCCCAAGGCAACACACCACTGGCGCCATTATGCGTCCGATCGCCGGCTGTTTGCGCGTTCCTGACGTGTCAAGCGAAGAACTTCAAAAACGAGCCCTCATTCAGCAACATCAATTGGGTGGCCAGCATTATGGCCGACCCGAAACTCAGAGCGGCCGTTGGTGAACAACTGAAGGACCCGGGCACTCAGGTTGGGGTGGTCTCTTTATGAACGAGTGTGAAACATCACGCAACCGTGTCGTCTTTATAACTGCCGGCCTCTGCCACATTTGACTGAAATTGTGTTGTCAACGCAACTGTCAACTATTCGTGCAAGCGCAGCTGGCTGGGGAAGAGCAGAGAGATGCCACTACTATGCCCGATATGGGTAAACTCTGATGGATGTGCGTGTAATAAAGTACAGCAATATAAAATATATCCGATTGAAGTGTATAGCTATTATCAACTTGTCAGTGGATCGGGTCATTATCGATGCGCAAATACGGTAGAGCATCATCGATTATGAAACAAATATTTCGGAATTGCATGAAACATCACCAATGTTACCTTCTACAGGTGCATGTGTGTCGTTCAGCCAACCTCGACACGAACACCTGTTCAATATTCGTGCGCGGCTTCGGCCTGGTCAGTCAAGTCTTCCAAATTTTCGACGGGAAAAAACCGAAAATTCGCCGTCGAAAACGGTCAGCTGCCGTCAAAAATCAAACTGAACCGATTTTGACCAGCGTAAACGAAGAGCACCTCTTGACCACCGTAAAACAAGAAGAAAACGAGGAGGAGCAACATTACAATTATGATGAGTCAAATGGTGGTGAAACATTAGTTGATCAAGTGCAGAGCAGCAATTACGATTATTCACTGCCTACTGACGGGTACGTTGATTACTACGCGGCCTATGAATCTGAGGGGCCACCAGGGGAGGCCCCTCAGAAAGAAGACTGCATGAAATATTTGAGAAACAGTATTCTGCCGAAATAAAGAGCTTATGTTGTGTGAACGGTTTTCTCGGCATTTGCTTTTTGAGAAATGACAACATGAATGTGTGATCGAGGAATAGCAGCGAATGTGTGAGCTGATCTACGCAGTGTGCCCTCTTAGTGACACCCCTTCCTCCGTGAGCCCCATGTTAGTTTTGAATGACAGTTCTGCATCCAGTTTGACCAAAAATGTCACTATCAGACAGCAGACTGTAATGCTCAGACTGATGAGTTGCACATACCGTACTTTTCTGTGGTTCTTGAAGAACCTGCAGTTTTCAAAACCGATTTTCCCTCCCTGTTTTTTTATCCGCTCCGCTGCTTTAACTTGAAGTTGGTATAATACCTTTGCGCAGATTTCTTGTTCGCTTTGTTGATCAGCTTGAGGAATGTTTTTTTCGAATCGATACGCTTATGAACTTGGTCACTCACTGTACATTTTTGGAATCAGCCTCCGAATAAAAACATAACCATGCGCAAAAGCCGGATTTTCGTGGGTGTCATGTCATAACTTTCACATGCGCACGCGATAAATATAAAATATCGAGCAATGATTTCATGTTGCCGCGTCATAAATTTTTTTCTTGTGTTGGACGCTAGGAAACTTTGGTGTTTAACACTGAAATCGACGATTGTAAACTTGTCCAACACAAGTCTTTCATTCGGGTTGTATACGAATACGTCACATCACCACCAGCATGTGTACTTCTCGGACTTTCGTTTTCTTTGTGCGCGCGTGAGAAAACATAAGAAAACATTCATAAATAAAACCTTGTCCGTATACTATAAGACCACATACTACATAGCACACCGATATTCGCATGCTGTCATTTCTTAATCTGGCTGAATCACAAGTCTACCACAACAAGGCATGACGTCGCAAAAACGGACTGGATTTTGCTGGGTCTTCATCGCCCTTGGAGCCATAATGACCCTGACCGTTCAGGCGGCGCCCTTGATACCGCAGGATATGGGTTGGTGTCAGAAATATTATTTTGAGTTTGTGGTGACCTATTCGGTGTGAAGCACTCTGAAAAAACGGTTTTTTTGAAGAGGCAGGTGGTGCACATGGTCATGGCCAGAACGATGGCCCTGAACAGGAGGAACGTTGGGTAGAAATGAGTCATGAACATGCTCAGTTCACAAGCTTTTCGGAACATGTAGAAACAGTAAAAATTAAATCCCACATATTGTGATAATTAAAGTTTCGACCATAAACTTTCAGCCGACGAGGCTTCAAGTTTGTTCGACATTTCGGGTGTCGACTTTCTCGACATTTTATTCGGCGAAAAAGGCCTGGTCACAAGTTTGATCAATCACGGTGCCAAGCTTGTTCACCATTCGGGCGCCAATGTGAAGCTGCAAGATGGCACATTTGTGGCGAGCAACGTCGGTTAGTTGGGCTTGTGTGGGATTGAGGCTTATTGTAGTGTGGTTGACACGAAGCACGTGAGATCTATCAGTGAAACATCAACAATGTCTATTCGGTTGAGCCAGTAGCGACCATTCTTTCAATCTTTTTGTTCCGCTGGATTCAGTTTTCGATCAAATTCGGTATAATTTCTCGCGCTCATTTGGGGCTCATGTAAATTATTGGCTGATTTGACGTCTTGATTTCACGATTTTATTTGACGACGGTACTATTAGTCTAAAATCAGAATGCATTCAAATCCTAATCCAACCATCAGACCCGAACGATCTGGAATCTCGGTGTCGGCGACCAATCGCGCGAGGGTTTCATTCCGCCGGTGCTTGATGGTTTGTGGCGTTTGATGCGCAAATTCAAGTATGGCGAGCCTCAATTCG